>CABFVX010002303.1:0-11365 GCA_902151425.1 Timema shepardi | reverse complement strand
AATAAATTTGAAAACTTAAAAAAAAAAAAAAGTACGACAATCTATGTCATTTACCAGCCCACATCAAGATAACGGCAGTTTATTTATTTCCTAGTCCCTAAATTTAGGTATTTCATAGTTAACATATCAAACAAAAAAAAATTAAGTGGAATACAATTAACTTTGAAAAAAAAATGTCGTTGCTTTGTTTACAAAATTTCTACAAGATATTATTTATTAAAATATCAGAATATTGGTTTTTTATTAATATAAATTTTTAATACTTTACTATTTAACATAAACTTATCTTTAATATATTTAATAAAATATCCATCGAAACGACAAATTGGGCTGAAATAACATTAAATATTGTGGAAGAAGAACAATAATTATAAACTCAGTCTTGTTACATATCCAAAAAAATAATAATAAATATATCAACAATCATTAAAATCTGTATATAATTTGTGGGCATTTAAAATGAATGTATTACTATCGAAAAGATAGAATATGAAATACATTGTAAAAAAAAACTAGCTTTAATTTTAAGAAACGTATATTTAATCATACAGTTACAAATCCTCTAAAGTGTGTACACACTCTAGAAAAAAAACACTCTTTAATTAATATCAAGATAATCAAATTTTTTTCAAATGGAACTTCTCTAATCTGTTTACCTTCTCAAGCATTGCATAAATTTGCAAAACATTTTAATTTTATGAACACACTTTTGTGCCTAAAAGATTAGTAATAGATTATTAAACTGCTTAATAAACTATATTAAACCTTCCAATAGGAACAAAGTAATATCATTCATGGATTTCGTATTCATTGTAGTACTTAAACAAAGCTTTCTAGATTTTAAAAAGAAAAAAAAAGGATGGTTGATGTTAGTTATTTTATAAATCTTCATACTTCATATAATTTATCAACTACGAAGTGGATCATATCATTACCACGTACTTGTTATTTACGCTAGTGCATATGTTGGTGGATCACGAAGAATTAGGCTTCTAAAACCTTAAGCTATTTCGAAATAAAACTAATAATGATTCCTAATAACTGGCCCCGAATTTAAATGATTGTGTTTCGATAGCTTTTACAAATATTACCTTTAATAGGTTAATGTAACATCATTTATAAGTATAAGGGGCTCTTGCATATATAATCCTGTTGTTCTTAAAACGTGAAATTGACAATAGTAATAAAAGTGTACGAAATGTGTTAAGAATATGTTAAAAATTTTAATCTTCCAATAGTAGTTCTAGTACTGTAATTTGTTTTAAAATGAATTAATAGAGACTATTAATTTATATACATATTTCAAATTGAGTAAAAGTATGCATATTCCATGATATTTTTTTCAAATCTAATATAAATATGTTACTGGTACTTAAACTGAATATAATTTTGTTAACTATTTCCTTTATAAAATATCATCTAAACGTTATTGTTATTTAATATTATAGTTTTTTTAAAAAAAATAATTCTTGTTTATATTCAAAATAAACGACTTTGCATATCATAGAGTTTGTCAAAATTTGACTACGTTATATGAATTATCTTCACCAGACTTTTGATAACTCGCATATTCCGTTTACTATGGCCGACACTATGATTCTCATAATTATCTAAATAATAATAATAATAATAATATGGTTCGGAGTATTTGTATCTACTATATTAAGTATCATTCTACTGGAATGTTATAAATTAGTCGAGCAAGATTAAATAGACAAACATTATAATGGGGTTTTCAAAACCTGTCCAACAAATTTGCGACTTTTTTTATTCTATTTTTTTTTAATGAAGAATCATCGAATAAGTATTCACATATCTCAAAATTATCAACATAACGTTATATAATAATCATACAAATTAGTCGAATTAATTCTAATTTTTCGATGTAACCAACTTTTAAACAATCAAGTAGATGTTTTGGAATACACCAATGCGACACATTTGTAATTTCCATCACGTGTTCGCTTGTCGGTTACCAAATACTTAGGGAAAGGTATAAATTATGTATTTATTTTTGTTTTTTGTTGTGTTTTTTTACTTGGAAAGATAACAAAACCAATTGAAAGAGAGCTGGATGGACTATCGTGGTATGCTTCGAAATGTCAATTATTTGGAGAGGAAAAAAAAACCAACCTTAGAATGCAAAATATATTCCTGTTACATTGTTTTTACTCTGTATAGAATTTAGTGTACATTTATGTTAAGTATTCAATGGTTATGCTAATGTGTTAAAATAGCTTCACATGAGATGTAAATATTTGTAGAGTGGTTGTAGGCGGAGACAGATTGTTAACGTGAATAAACACCTCACACATGTCGCGCGAAGGTTAGTTTGAAACACACAGATACTGGCGTGTGTGTTTACTAACCTGTGTGCTGGAGTACGGGAGTGTGTGTGTGTGTGTGTGTGTGTGTGTGTGTGAAGTGATTAGTGTTATCTTATTTTTTTATTTTTTAACTTACATCAAATTGTGACTTTTCCCGATTCAAAATGGCGACGGATTCCTTCTGGAGTACCAAGGCAGATCCATATAATAAAAAGGTGAGATTTTTTTTTAAAAAAGAGAACATTTATATATTAAAAATATCTCTTATAAAGATTAAATTTACTAAAGATCGGCTTCTCGTATCTCTTGGATAGCAATAAAAAGAATGTATCGGTTCATTAATATTAGTAGTAGATTTCAATAAGATCGTTCTTTGTTTTTTAATCTCGCATGATAAATAACGACCAGAAACGGAAGTTCAATCCGGGAGATTAACACGCTGGTACCGTTCCACTGAGCTATCCGATGATTCCGTGGTTTGATAATTATAATAAACAACTTTATAAAGGATTAAACCTAGGAGTGGGTGACAGGGATGGCCGCACGGATAGTATGGCTGGGGTTTCAACCCTCACGGATAGTATGACATGGGGTTTAAACCCTAACGGATAGTATGGCCGGGGTTTCAACCCTAACGGATTCACTGAAGGGATAATATATTTAATCTAAACCAAAAAAACCATTATATTGTGTTCACCCTCGACATCCTATCGTTTTAAGCTATAACTATAAATCAGAGCTACCCAGTGCTGATACTGATTGCCCATAGTTTTGTTCACAAAGTTAACTTTGACGATGGTTTATCTCTCTCTCTCTCTAAACTTCCTTTTCACTTAGGCTAAAAGGTTAAAAATCTGTTAAAAAACAGACCTTTCTCTCACTGTTTTCCGTCTCGACTATGGTTTCAGCCGTTCTATCGGGAGACACCTTGCTTAGCGCGCAATCAAGAATACGTGCCCGCCCCTACCGGCAACTTTAGGAAGCACTGGAGCTCGCGTCTCGAGGATAAACTGCCGATTGAATACCATTCCAAGCAGAGACAATGGCCTACTGTAGAGTCTAAGCTGCGGACTTGCGTGTTGCTTTCACGGACACAGGAAGGGGTAGACTAATGTTTTGTCTAATGAGTATGAGGCCAGTATTGAATGCCGGCTGTCAACTGTTTGGAGGCGAAACATTTGGTGGCGAATACTTATTTTTTTATTTTAATCAAATGTTTAAAGAGAATTTTTTATTTCTGTTTTCAATTAGGAAATATTGAATATTACATTTAACATTTAATTGCTATAAATTGGTTTTTAATCTATTCTATACATAAAATAAATTCGTCCGGTCTTATTGGTAGATGTCCCACCCCCTCCACCCCCCTCCAGTATATCATATATGTTTCTACAGTTCGGTTATATTAAGCACCAATCAGCCATACCAGATAATTTTTTTTTTCCAATCTACAATTGAAAGTGCATCATAATTTATTGCCCCAATTAGTTGTCTCCATTAATTACTTCAAATCCAAGCAACTGTAAGAAATACAGTAGCCCCGCGGCTTCTTTGGTGCTGGCTGACAGTTCACATATGACAGCTGCTAAACACATGTTTTTTGCAGATCCTATGGTTCGGCGTAGGGATACATAATTTGGCCTGGTAGCTTTTCAAAGCCGTCAGCTGTCTACTGTCAGCTGTCAGTCAGCACCAAAGAAGCCACGGGGCTACTGTATATATCCCGGTCTGTATACTACGTACACGTTATGTCCGTAGTCCGTAATAAGAGATAGATTCAGCAGTAACAGATTGTTATGTACCCAACAGAGTCCCTATCCGTAAGGTAAATAGTCCGTAACACTACTTAGAATATTGTACCGACTTAAAAAAAAAATTACGGACTGCCGTAGCGGATGGCTATGGAGAACCATACACACGTCGATATGCGAATCGAAATGAACGCATAGAAAATAGTAAAGGAAACGGTACCATGTTTAAAATTATTGTATTTTATTCAATCCGTCTTTTAATGGCAATTAATGTAAGACTTCTAATAGAACAAGGCAATAGATATTTTAGGTAAATAGATTAAACTAAAGTAGATTGAATTATTAAAACATTGATGGTGTTTATAGAATTTTCTTTTTATTATTATTATTATCATCACCGCATCTTACTACCCGTTCGGGCTGTACGTACTTACGCTAATGTGTAATAGTAGGGTGATTGTGAGATGAAATGGAGGACCTATAGCTTAACGTGGGATCCGAACCACGGTGGGAGGCCTGACATTCCCCACACTTACAAGTTGTGATTAATACACGTCTTGTCAGAGGTGAAGGAAGGGTTTGACAATCAGATAGATCTGTGCCGGGACCGAGGATTGAACCCTGGACCTCCAGCACACAAGTCTGACACCTTACCCCCTAGACCGCCGGGTCACCCTATAGAATTTTCTTGAATTGATTCGTTTCGACGAATGTTATTAGATAAAGTGTCGTAACTTCCCAGTGGTCGACACCATATCACGTGACGTGTGTACACAGTATTGTAATTATTATGGACTTAGGGATACGGAGTTGATGGCGTCCCGTTAGTGCCGGTTTTGGTATAAACGTGTTAATTGTGCCAGATATCGCGTCTGCAGGGGTTGGTTGTGTTGCATGTCGTGCATTAATTAACCAAGGTCATGGTAGAGCTACTGCGCTTCGATATAAGGGGGGCGCCTCAGTAAGGGAGAAATTACCACCCAGACATTCAACTCCAACGATATAACTAATTATACGATGCGTTATTTCAAAATATGGTTCACACCAAAATAAAAATTAAAATATTCCAAAAGTGCTTTTTTTCCTTAATACCACTATAGTTTGAGTTTTATTAATAGAAAGAAAAAAATTGTGACAGTGTGACATTAGCTCATTACCAACGAAAGACTTTTTTAAGCACATTCGCGAAGCTACGAGACTTGATTAAACAAGACTGTAAATTTATCCTCCCTACAACAAAAACTCAGTAAATATTTGGTGGTGAGCTGGCGGTCCAGGGGTAAGGTGTCAGACTTCTGTGCTGGTGGCCGGGGTTCAATCCTCGGTCCCGGCACATATTTATCTGATCACCAAACCACTTCCTTCACCTCTGACAAGACATCTTGTGAATGTGGGGAATGTCAGGCCTCCACCGTGGTTTGGATCCCACGTTAAACTGTAGGTCCTCCATTTCATCTCGCAATCACCCTACCATTACACATTAGCGTAAGTGCGTATAACCCGAACGGGTAGTAAGACGCGGTGCTAGTAATAATAATAATAATTATTATTATTATTATTTGGTAGACACGCACAGAAAATGTTCTAGATATTCTAGAACTAGCAGCGAGCTTTCCTCTTTTCCTTGAGATAACAAGTTTCCTAGTTTTCTTTCCTCTATCTATTATTCACGTGACAAAGGGTGGTTGTAGGTGAAGAACCCGAGAATACGCTTTGACAAATTCTATAATGTATCGCTAAAAATACTTTATTTCTCATCAAATATTCGTTACTTAATTTCATCTGTAAAATAATTATTTGTTCACATCAACCTGTAAAAAAAATATGGTGGCAAAACCCTTAATATAAAAGGCTGCGAAATTCCCTAGTTTTAAAATAAATATAAATTATCTTCCCTTTAGAAACTCTATCAATGCCCGATGTTACTACCCGTCTTACATTTAATGACATTGAATTATAAACCTCCTTATATCACCTGGGCGGTCATTAATCATATCTTATGACACATTTTCACTTGGAATATGGAAAAAATAAAAATGTTTCCGTACATATCAATCCATTCACGTCGGAAGAGAAATCCATTTAAAATGTACATCGATTCCTCTCGACTTGAAATACAATTAACTCCAAACTTTTGTGTGCTTGCTACGTCATCCATCGATCTAATTTTGGAACTTATTTGAATAAATAAAAAAGATTCGCAGAGAAAGAAATAACCGTTTTTTAAATTTAAAGAATAGAGTTATTTTTTTATAATAAAATTATGTGTTTATCATTTTATAATTGACGTCAGTTTTTATATTTAATTGTCTATTTTAATGTAACGTGGACTCCTTTGTTAGTTTGGACACTGAATTATATTAGCTGGGTTTTAAAGTTTTAGGTTAAAACATGATATTCAATCACTCGCGTTATTGATCCCTTATTTTGGAAAATATCTTGTCAAAAAGTAACCCCTCGGATTGTGTTTTTTGTTTTGTATTGCTTGATTTAGTTTCTTTGTTACGTATCCATAGAAAACGGTTAGAATAAACTATAGGCGGGAGTACATTTGTTTGTTAAACTTTAAAGGAAGCCTTTAAATTTAAACCATGAGAAGAGCACAATGTTTAATGAGTTGTTATATATTTAAGGCCATGCCTATATTTTTGATATATATAGCGCATAACAAATAACGAATAGTGCATATAACATAGTGTGCAAGAAGTTTTTAAAAAAGTGTTCATTGTTATGGTTTAAAATTGATATATAGTGAATAATAAACGCATAGATATTTATTACTCTTTATGACCCGCCTCGGTGGCGTAGTTGGCTAACGCGGTTGTCGTGTAGAGCTCGACCGCCGAGGACGGGGAGATCAAGGTTCGAATCTCGGTCGGGTGAACTGAGGGTGGTTTTTCCTAAGTGGTATTTCCACTCCCCCTCCACGCAAATGCGGGTTCACTTCCTCTAATTCAACCTTCCCAATTCCTAACCCATTAGAGTAATTAGTACGTAAAGCGTATAACCCGAACGGGTAGTAAGACGCGGTGCTAAATATTATTATTTACTTTTTATGCGTTATGTATGTACTCTTAGCATATACGAACCTTGGGCTTTAGAGGTACCAGCCTATGAGATTGCGAGCCGAAGATATATTCACAGCAAAAGGAAAACATACCTTCTGTTAGAAATTAATTGTATTAAGGTTGTTTTTTTTTGTCAATAATTACGATTAAAAACCAAGGGGGAAATATTACATACTTGAGTATGTTATTGATAAGTAGGTCTACCAGAGTATTCGTGACAAAATAAAAAATATATATATAATTTAATATTAAAACCATTTAGATTAGATTGATTTTATATTTAAAAAGATGGTGTTTAGTGATAGTTGTTTTCTGACTTAATCCTTAAGTGCAGTATTTTTTATTAATTGTTGATGACCTGGCCGGTCTAGGGGTAAGGTGTCAAGACTTCTGTGCTGGCAGCCGGGGTTCAATCCTCGGTCCCGGCACAGATTTATCTGATTACCAAACCCTTCCTTCACCTCTGACAAGACATCTTGTGAATGTGTGGAATTCCAGGCCTCCATCGTGGTTCGGATTCCACGTTAAACTGTAGGTCCTCCATTTCATCTCACAATCACCCTACCATTACTCATTAGTGTAAGTGCGTATAACCCGAACGGGTAGTAAGACGCGGTGCTAATAATAATATTAATATTTGTAGATACAGAGGTCCCGGATTCGGTTCCTGGTGTTTCCAGAATTTTTCAGCTAAGCAGTGGATCTATAACGGAGTCGAACTCAGCTTCGTTAGGACAAATGAGGAACTAATTGGATAAATAAGTAGCAGCTCTGGTCTAGGAAAAGTGAGGTTAACAGCTGGAGGGTTTCGTTGTGCTGACCACACGACAACCTCTATTCGCAGATGTTGGCACTTTTATCGTTAATTGTGTCGGCCGCCCGGTCGGTATAACTCGCTAACACCCTGGAGTTTTTAAAATAAATATAATAGGTTCTCCTTTATTTATGATTGATATTAATTAAATGTATTGATGAGCTATTGATGCGATCTTAACTGGCTTCACGGCTATGATATCAGGGTTCGAATCTGTGTTGGGTGCACGCTAGGATCCACATTTGATCTAATACAGTGGTTTATTTTTGTCCGCTCCCCCCTCGACAATTAGGGCCTATTTTTATGTCATCCCCCCCTCCCCCGTTACCCTTACCTCTGTATCGCCTTAATATCGATCGTACTGAATAATAATATTAATATAAATGTGATTGTGAGCCATCGTATAAAATGCGGTTAGACATTTGAGCACATCGTATCTGGTGTGAAGGCAAACCAATAATAACTATAGGCTTTTGAAATCCGGACCCAAAAAAAAAAAGATATTTTAGAAGTAGATCCAGTCTAAAAGTTTAAGCCTACTATTCTCGATGGATTAAAAGTAATCAAGATAAAATATGTATCGTCACATTACATGTTAACAGCCCAAACACATGGATAAATTACGTTTTTAAGTCATATGACATGTGTGACTTACCTTTAATTAATTCTGTCCTACCAAAAATTAATTTCAAAAATTAATTTGATCACAATTAATAATAAAAATAAAAATGTTGTTTAGTATTATAAAAAAAAGTTAATGACGAATTTATTAATCACAACTTTTCGCCTAATTGCGACTTATTAACACCCGCAATTAAAACATTTTATTAGCCTCTAATTAACAAGCATATGAGTTTGTTTTTTCACTAGAAAAAGGTTTGAAACATATTATTTTTCTTAATTAATAGTACAATACTTGTAATATTTCATTTAATTTGTATAAATACTAATTAATATCTGAAAGAAAAAAAAGCTGACAGTGGTGCTCACGGCGTTTTGATATACTGTAATCACTAATTAATCACGCTAATTAATACTCAACTGCACTCTTTTTTAATCAGCTCATTAAAGCTGGCCACGATTATCGTTGTAATTACTGACCAATCTCGCTTTTGCCTAAATTGTTATGTATCGTTAATTCTTCAGTTAGTCCAGTTTAATTGGCACCTGGGAGCGCTTTATTGGATAGTACTTATCAACACCTAAGTCCCCGAACGGCAGGCAGTGGCGTCTCAGGAATACTTTTCAAAAGAAATCGCTTTACATTCTAAATACATATATTATATTAGAGATGGGATGATCGAAACTTTGAGTTCTCGAATCCCTCGAGCCATGTGGCATTCGAGAAATTCGAGATTCATAATAATATATATTTTTTAAGTATCTCGCATACAACTATCGATATTTTGGCTTGCTATAACAATTTTAAGAAATTGTTGAACTGAATTGTGTAGAAATGTGTAGTTTAAAAACTAACAAAATCACAACAACAAAATAAGGACAAAATTGTGTTGATATGGTTAATTTACTATAAAAAAGAAGTATTATCTTTGTTGTTTATGACGTAATAAACATAACTAACAAAATAGTATTAATCCGCTTAAATATTTTCACTTCAACTACAATAATTGTACATTTTTAAAAAGATTAGAGGATTCGAGATTCGAAAGAAAATTTTAAGATTTGTATTCGAGGAATATCGGATCTGACCCATGTCAAATCTATATCTTTGCCTGAACTAGTTTTCGAAACTAATAAGATATTCGAATATTTAGAAACTCTTGAAGAAATTAAGATAGCATTCGATCGTAGAAGAGGCCAACACTAACAATCCAGAAGTCAAATCTATTATTTGTTTATATATAAAAGTAATTAATACGTTATTACAAGATTTAATTTTGTATAGGAAAAACAAAATTGCATGATAAAGTAGATATATCTAAAAAATAATTCCCCACGATATTGAAAATACTCCATCAAAAGTGCTGGGTATTTTAAATTTTAAGGGTAGAACTTCCAAACCTTTTTTTTTCACCCTTGAATCCTTTGCTTTTCTAGAAGTTAGAGAATCGAAAATATTGAAGAAAAAATTTTTCTCGAATCCAAATTTGAATACATTGAATTTAAATCACAATTTTATGTAATTATTGGTGAAATATATTATTTTATAAACGCTTATATTTGGGGAAAACACATTTCAGTTTAGTTTATAATCCAACCAAAAAAAGTTCTATTTTTTTTTATACGACATAAAAATATTACAAATAAATATAGTAGTTAATATTGAGTTTAATACACACAAAGTGGCCACGAAGACTAACCGTCAAGTTTATTTAGTAATTTTTTTTTTAGGCCACTGTTAGTTTGGGGTTTGTATCCTGGCCCGGTGTACTAAAACGGTCTTTTTTCCCTAAATGGTTTTCAACTTTATATTTATATTTGTACATATTTTTCATAACTATGGATAGTAAACTGTGGGAAAAAAATTGTATTGATTTTCAACAAACTTTAACAACAACAAAAATAGTGTTGTTCCGATATTAGTTTTCTAAACTAAACCAAGTGTAATTTTCTGTCGCTTACCAATAGACTGATCTTGCAAAACAAAACACTTAGCACAGGTTGGGTTGATTTTTATATAGACGGACCTTGAGTGCCACAAAACCATCAAGGGGGTATATACAGGGAAACCAGCCTTTTAACGGACCCTTTATTAAAAGGAAATTTGTCTTAAACGGAAATATTTTTCGGTCCCGTGACTATAGGGCTGGAAAAAAAAATTTTAAATTGTCTGGATTAAACGGAAACTGTCTAACGAAGAAACGGAGATCAAAAATAAGACTTTTTTACGGAGAATTTCCAATAATCCGGAACGCATCGTTTAGAACAATTTTAGGCATACTATACAGTCTACAGAATTTTGTTTTATTTCACTCTCGTTATTTCGCGAGGAGTCTAAATGTAAAGTCGGGTATATTCCCTTTCTTCTTCGAAGTTCTTTTGTAACCTTGATTACATAATGTTGTACTGTAATCGCCTCTGGATTGTTATCTCTGTTCCTACCAAATTTCCGCGCTAATGACTTGTCAATCATCTTTGGAATTCAGCTTTTAACGGTACCTGTATTGAAATTCCCTTGTTTGCCCCTTCGGGAAAATTCTACTCAATAAAGATCAATTATAGTGTGAATAAATCAAGAAGTACTGTTTTTTATTCTATCGCCATTACCTGGTTTAAATTGTATACACACCTTCATAAAACGTAGGCTTGGCTCTAACGGTCAAATATCCTGGACCCTTGTGGTGCCGTTTAAGGCCGGTTTTATTATTATTATCACCGCGTCTTACTACCCGTTCGGGTTATACGCACTTACGCTAATGTGTAATGGTAGGGTGATTGTGAGAT
>CABFVX010002302.1:95620-119740 GCA_902151425.1 Timema shepardi | reverse complement strand
GACCCCCCTATAGTGCGAGTTTAACTTGCGACTTGCTTCCTGAACTCCACCACAAAGTGATGCATTACTGTTACTTCCTGCTTTTATAGTTGCCTAATAAGAGATCAGATGAAATGAGCTTCAATTCTGTTTGGTGTAAGTAATAGTGGTGATTTGGTTAACTGACGTAATGAGCTCTAATGTAAGTAGGGAGGGGGGAGGGGAATCGGGATGCTGGAGAAGAGGGGTAAGTAAAAGCTTTACTTTTTTACGAAACGTGTCGTTTTATTTAAGTTCAACTTCTCTCGACGTTTCAATTGGGCTACTTACATTTCCATTGGGAAAAACGGAGAGACGAAAGAAGAAAGAAAGAATGGTTGGTCTAAGGCAGAAATTTTCAACCTTGTCCAACACACGGCACTCTGTTCCAAGCGCTAAAACAGTCAAGGCACACCATTAGTTTTTTTTAACGAAAGGTGTTATCACTAAAAAAAAAATAGTATTAATATTGTGTTTAAGAGTAGATACAGTGGATAAAATTCTAATGCTTGGGTTATTTTTTTAAAATAATGTTGATCTGGAATTTTTTTAAATGTTTTATTTTTATTCCTCAAATATTTTATCGCTTCCTTATTTTGATACTCCTCCAAATGCCTGACACACTTGCTGGCTATTTGCAAAATAGTGGTTGGGGTTCAAATCCCGGCTGGGTTTTTCTCAGACATGCTTTCTTCAATAAATGTTTTCTAATTTTCCTTAAACGCTAATGTAGGTATATTTACTCTAAGCTCTAACCTTTCTATTCCCTACACCAGTCCATCACATACATTTTACAGCCACTACCCAATTGTTAGAACAACAAACTTTCTTGACCCATCTATCTTTAATGAAGAATAGGTGTTAAAAAAATACCTTTTTTTAATTAAAAAAATTAATAAAATATTTGGGTTTTTTTACTTTTCTAATTATTTCTTGATTTTTCTATTTTCAATTAATTGAAAAATTATTACAACCTTTATATAGTGAACGGTTTGCGAGATAATTACAAAAAAAAGTTTTAGGGTGCATTTTTCTCGAGATAGCAAATGTAAAACAACTTTTTAAGATAGGCACTATATTTGGTTTTATCCACCACAAAAACTATACCAATATATCAAATTTCATGTTAGTATCATAAAGTAAACGATTTTGATATTTATAGACTCCACCATCACACCCTGCTTACGTTAAGTTAGGTTAGGTTAGATTGGTGTTTTGTTTGGCGCCCCCTTCAAGCTGTCGCTCCATGCAGCCTCCTGGTTCACCCTGCCCTTAAGCCGCCCGGCTCACCCTGCACTTAAACCGCCCCTGGTTAGCAGTGGTAAGTGGGTAGCGTAACCAACTGGTGGATGCTGAAGTTGAACATGCGTTTCTTTAAAAGCCGCTGGTGAAAACAACCGCTGTTTTAAGTTCACACTACGCTACTGGATGGCTGGTAACCGCTACCAGCAAATCAACCGGCGTCTAGTGTGACCGGGGCCTTAGGCATCGTTTCCCGATTCATGGAAACTAATGTCGATTCGAAGTGTACCCACCGGATCGATGGGTAGAAATTAATGGGACAAGAGCACNCCCCCTCCTCAGCCTGCCCTTCCACCAAACATCCACCCCACCTTTCTCCTTAATCCTCCTCCCGGTGATGTTGAGGAAAAACGAGCCCACGAAGCTAGAAGAGACATGAGTAATGTCCTAGAGTAATTAGAAGTCGTGTTGATAAATCAAGTAATTAACCTTTCATCCATTTTAGCGTGCGACGAGGCCGGCTGAAAGAGACGGCGCAGTGGTGGCAGGATGAATGGGGGTCATCATCGTGCACCTAATTCCTTACTGAGGGTGTTAGGGAGAAGACTGGGGGTGCAACACTAAATTCCCATTCAATCCTCCCCTTTCGTTTTACTTTGGATAGCCGGTTAGACCCGAATCACACGTTACTGTTTCAAGAGGGGGCTTTAGTGGGAGGCTTATGAAGAGAGATAGATCTATTACGTTAACCACATCGAGAGGCTTTCTGGTGAGAATATATAAATAGTTTCACACTTTAACAAATTTAGGGAATTATTTAAATATATAACTTTTTATTTTAGTTAAAAAAAACCACTTCGGCAGTCGTATGGTTTTAAGGCGTCACGTTTCAAAACCCGGTCAAGTGAACTGAGGTTTTGTTTTCACCAATTGTTTTGAGTCACTTACTCTACGCAAATGAGGGTACATTTGTTCTAAATTCAACCTTATCTTATCGATAGTAAATTAGTTTAAATGCGTATATATTAATGAGTTTATAGTTTAAGACATAAACATTCACAAACTTGCAATAATTTTCTCCTCAAGTAATGAGTTTATAATTTAAAACCTATCTCTTTGTAAGAGTCTTGTACCGATAGGGTTTTATTATATTTAAGGAGTATTACACAAAAGATTCCTTCCTTCTATTTTTTCTCACTTGCTTTCCAAGTCTACCAGTCACGACGGTTACTCCATCTTCCGATGGACCATGTGTGTCTTTAGGCTACTCCTCGTATGATAATGGGGTTGAACCATGGAAGGCCTAGGCCGCCGTAATTTAAGCGTGATTTGGTCCCAAAGACGATGGCAAAGAGGCACCCGAGTGGAACGCTATGGGTCTTTGACTTTCGCTTCCAAAGTCCTTTAGCTTGGACTCACCACTTGGCCTAAAGAGATCTTTCTTTCTACGGTCTCGCATGAGCGACCTCAATTGTTTTATAACAGAGAGCACGTGCTCTCCTTTCGACCCCAGTCTTTGAGAAGTGCTCTGTTCTGATCTGATCGGTCAATGATCGATATAAAGTGGAACACTATGAAATGTCGATTAGTATCGATCATATGGCCACATGCTTGAAACTCATCATTTCATAGCCTTTCAAAAAAGTATCATATTATTATTATTATTTTTATTTTTAATCACTTTCTTAAGTTAAATTCCACTCGCTGTTGTTGATAGAAATCAAGAAGGTCTGAATATTAACGAATAAAGAATGTCATGAAAATGGAAAACTAAGGATATTTGCAGATATGTAGAAAATGTGGTAGAATTTTTAATTTGACTTAAAACCCCCAGCTCCCTAACCTAAGTAAGAACGGTTTACCCTTATTAAAATTATTACTATTATTAGCACCGCGTCTTACTACTCCCTTAGGTTATTAGCACTTATGCTAATGTGTAATGGTAGGGTGACTGTGAGTTGAAATGGAGGGCCTACAGTTTAACGTGGGATCCGAACCACGGTGGAGGCCTATCATTCCCCACATTCACAAGTTGTGATTAATACACGTCTTGTCAGAGGTGAAGTAAGGGTTTGGTAATCAGATAAATCTGTGCCAGGACCGCGGATTGAACCTCGGACCTCCAGCACAAAAGTCCGACATCTTACCCCTAGCCAACCAGGTCACACCCTTATTAAAATAAGATATTAATTGTTAATTTTAATTAAAATCTAACTAAATTAGATTAAACCATTTCATTGAACGAATTCAAAAGATTTTAACAGAGCTTCTTTCAGTACCTAGCGTTTTTTTAAAAATTATTATGCTGAATAACAATGTTTTGAATATGGTTTTCTTAGGCTACTAAATAGCATTTTATAATGTATATACTCACTATTTCATAATTTAATGGAACTGTATATTCAAAACAACACTGCACCAACCATTTCTGGTGACATGGTAGTCGGCTTTCGAATTCTGTTCGGGCGTACTGATATTTATTTTATTCATAAATGGGTCCATTTCTACTTCCACACAAATGCATCTACATTCAACCTCTATCCCTACCTCATTAGTCATTAGTATAAAAATTTGAATATCCGAGACGAGTATTAGAACGCGCCAAGACTAAACACTTTTAATCAATATATTTAATTATATTCGGTCACACATCATTTAAAAAACCTAAAGATTCGAACAAGTGTTTAATTTTTTTTAATATGTTCATCTTTAAGTTAAATAGTATTTTAAGTTTAAAAAATGTTATTGTTTCATTTGATCAGAGATTAGAGAACGTTTATACATGAAACTTGATCCATGCGCTGTGAAAATAAAAATGGTATGGTGTATTGCACAGACATTCTCACTCCTTTATTAAGTTATACTTATAACTAGAAATATATTTGAAACGAGATAATATTCATTCTTATATAAACTTAACGTGAGAAGATAATATTGTATTTCAGCAAAGATAAATTAAATAATATACACTATTACAGAAACACATTATTTGTTATGGGCATTTTCAAATTATCCTTTCCCAAAGCTTTCTTTTAAAAAACATATAAAATAATAAGCTATTTCGTTTTTCAAAAAGTAGAGGAAATATAATCAAAATTGGAAATTTCCGCATATGTAAAGTACCCTCAAAGTAATTTTCATGGTGAAATGAGATTCACTTTTTTATGTATGGTATTAAATAGTGCGTAGATACGAATTAAAAATAACTGCATATTCAACACAATCATTGTAGATTATTAAATCTTAATCATATCGGTTTGGTTCCATTAAAATATATTTTTTTGAACATGATCAAAGAAAAACGATTGTTATTTCTTATTAGACATAAGCTCCAGTACATTCTAAATCCCTTTAGTTACCGAATGATTTACCTTTCTATTTTCAACCTGGCTGAGACATGAATAATTATGAGTTGTAGCAAGCAGTCTTGCCTGAGGCTTCCTTGTTTTAATCCACAGATACGGTGATTTAACTTGTCCGACATCCAGCAGCAGTCTTTACCAGTTGAGTCGACAAGCTCTAAGGTATTGAAAAAATAATGCTATACCTTAGCCATGCCTTCAATAACATTAAGAGATTATAAAAAAAATTGTTCTTTGTGCACCGAGTTTTGATTTTTATCCATGTGTTTACATGTATGGGTTGATGATGGGAAAGGTAGGATTATAAAGGAAATGTACTCCAACTCACGTGTAGTAAGAGTGGAAGAACCATTTTGGAGAAGCCACCTTCATTACACCTGGCAGGAATTCTAGCCCCAAGTTTCCTTTCCGTTACAGGTAAACCAGACCAAACAAGATTAAATGTTAAATAACTAAAACTGGCATTGTGTTTGTCTTCCATCTAGGCTTATACTACACAATGTGATAATTGTAGCTCCTTCATCCATCAAGAACTCTCTGGTTTAATATTCCACAATGTCATCATTGCAGATCCTTCATCTAACCTTCCGTCAAGTACTCTTTGTTTTAACATTCCGCAATGCCTTCATTGCAGTTCCTTCATCCAACCTTCCATCAAGTACTCTCTGGTTTAACATTCCACAATGTCATCATTGCAGTTCTTCCTACATCCACCCTTCAACCAAGTACTCTCTAGTTTAACATTCCACAATATCTTCACGGCAGTTCCTTCATCCAACCTTCCATCAAGTACTCTCTGGTTTAACATTCCACAATGTCATCATTGCAGTTCTTACATCCAAACTTCCATCAAGTACTCTCTGGTTTAACATTCCACAATGTCATCATTGCAGTTCTTACATCCAACCTTCAATCAAGTACATTCTAGTTTAACATTCCACAATATCTTCATTGCAGATCCTTCATCCAACCTTCCATCAAGTACTCTCTGGTTTAACATTCTCACAATGTCATCATTGCAGTTCTTACATCCAACCTTCAATCAAGTACTTTCTAGTTTAACATTCCACAATATCTTCATTGCAGTTCCTTCATCCAACCTTCAATCAAGTACTTTCTAGTTTAACATTCCACAATATCTTCATTGCAGTTACTTCATCCAACCTTCCATCAAGTACTCTCTGGTTTAACATTCCACAATGTCATCATTGCAGTTCTTACATCCAACCTTCAATCAAGTACTTTCTAGTTTAACATTCCACAATATCTTCATTGCAGTTCTTACATCCAACCTTCAATCAAGTACTTTCTAGTTTAACATTCCACAATATCTTCATTGCAGTTCTTTCATCCAACCTTCAATCAAGTACTCTCTAGTTTAACATTCCACAATATCTTCATTGCAGTTCTTTCATCCAACCTTCAATCAAGTACTCTCTAGTTTAACATTCCACAATAACTTCATTGCAGTTCCTTCATCTAAACTTCCATCTAGTACTCTCTGGTTTAACATTCCGCAATGCCTTCATTGTTGTGTGCTCTGCGTTTACTACCAATCTTGTCGAACAGCATAATTACACCACAAGATTATGGATGAGTAAGCTAATATGTTAGAAGAAATATACTCCCATTTGTGTGGAGGAAAGTAAATAAACAATTTTGGGAGAAAAATACCTGGGTACACTTGCCTTGTATTTGAACCCAGACCTCCTTGCTAATAGCAGTCCTCATTGGTGTACCTCGTAAATGAAATTTTCATGAATTCTTCAAGCTTGTAGACAAAATATTATGTAAGCTTTCTGCTACCAGAAACCAAACTGTGAAAAGCTCTAAATAGTTCTGTGAACAGTAGTCCTCACTCCCTCAATTTAAAAATGCTAAGTACATTATGTTAATAAATATGTCATGTTCATCTCGTTACTATGATTTTTGGGGAAAATATATATATTTTTTATTTCAAGTTTATATATTTCCTATAATTTATACCTGTATTTTAAGTTGATATTTTCCCTTTTGGATCAAATTAGAAAACAAACGAATAAACTACTATATTAAGTAGATAGTATTACATAATTTTCTTGGATAATAACGATTGTTCACATGGTTCAAGACTTCACTATCGACAAAGATGTAAAATTTAAAACAAAACTGTGCTCCAGATAGAAATTTAAATGAAAAACACTGGATATGAGCTATTAAATGAAAACATTTTTTGTCGGCCACCATATTGAAGAGGATTTAATGATCTTAAAACCACGTATATTTAATTTACCCTGAATGGTTGTAATTAGTCTTACTTTGATGGTAAAAGTACATAGAGGTTGTTTGATATAGTTTCAAAGAATGGCCCTGTTAAATTTCGCTAAAATATGTCCACAAGTTTGAAAGTTAAAGAAAAAAAAATACCTGGACTAAAATAGAAAATGTGAAATTGTTTAGTAAAAACAGAGCCTCTCTACGATAAGTCAAGATAAGATAAGTCACGATAAGTCTACAATTATATATTCAGAAGGCACACTAATATTCCAAAATAAGTGTAATGACGTTGCCTACTTGGAGAATTCTAAGATATTTTGTGAAGCAAATTACATCTTAAGTTGACGCACCTAAGAACTCTAAGCACTATCACATTTAGACATTAATGTATGATATAGAAAGAGAGGAAATAAATCGAGCAGTCCACCCTGCGAGGTCTCTTGTTTATTAAACGATAACACATATCTTCCTTTGACGAGTTTACACACTCACTATACTATTTGCGCCTTTGCAACATTGAATTTGCTTGTTAAAATTACATTTTTCTTGTTTCCTTTATTCTAGATAGTCATTTGCTACCATGGACTTTTTTAATCTACATCCTGGCATGAGGATTCCTACAGGCGATTTTCGTGACCAAGCCAAATAGCCTGATTTGTAGATGATTTATTTAAAAAAAATATATGTTTACAAAAAAACTACTTGAGGATAAAAAATTATAATTTTGTGACACTGTAAGGTTATGTTTAGAATTAATAAAGAATGTTTTTTTTATTTCAACGTTATATCTTTGAAACTCACTTAATAAAACGTAAATTCATTATCATTGGAAATCCTATCTGGATCTGTCGTGACGTCACAGGTATTTACGTCTGTAAATCCTTACAAATATCGAAATCAGAACAAACGCGTGTTATATTTCAAAACATTAACAGTGCCCTGCACTCTTCAAGGTGACCTGGCGGTCTAGGGGTAAGGTGTCAGACTTCTATGCTGGCGGCCGGGGTTCAATCCTCGGTCCCGGCACAGATTTATCTGATTACCAAACCCTTCCTTCACCTCTGACAAGACATCTTGTGAATGTAGGGAATGCCAGGCCTCCACCGTGGTTCGGATTCCACGTTAAACCGTAGGTCCTCCATTTCACCTCACTATCACCCTACCATTACACATTATCGTAAGTGCGTACAACCCGAACGGGTAGTAAGACGCGGTGCTAATAATAATAATAATAAAAATAATGCACTCTTCAATTTCGACAGTCAGTTGTTTTACATTGTGCGCTGGCGCGTCCAAACTAATGAATCAGGAGATTCGGTCATGCAACGCTACGCGCCACATGGCTCTCAATTACGCGTGAATGTAACGTATTCAAGGTGAATACTTCCACTGGCATCTATGAATGTAGGTTTAGTTACGTTGACGCACTTCAACACACTTTGTATGACAAGCCCTCTACACTTGCATGAAACGTTCGCTAGCCCTGAAGGAGTGATTTTTTACTTTCTCGCTATCTTACAGGTAGATAAAGTATTGTGATCGTCAACAAAATTGAACTCGGGATTTTGATGAATTTCGATGTTTCATGACCCCCCCCGCCACCGAATCCAAAAAAGTGGTTTTTGAATTTCCGTCTGTATCTCCGACTAGAGCCTAAACTATTGTACCGATCGGTCTAAAACTTGGTATCTAGGGTTTTCATAGGGTGGCCCAGGGGTGTTTTTGGAATTGGATAACTAACCCTAAAATTAAGGGTAGTTTACTGAATATCAAAAATAGAGATAAAGTCAATTTTATCAAAATCAGCTCTAACGATTTTGATTAAATTTAATTTATGAACATCTATAAATATTCCAAACAAAATATCTACTCTCAATATCTCAGTAAAATGACTTAAAGGGCTGTTGTCTGTTGCGTAAGTTCTTATTAATTAATAATTATCATATCTCCGTAACTCTTGAGATATGAAATTACTTATCATTGCAAATATATAGGTCTCTTTATAATACAAATATTTTATTTGAAACATATTTTTACAAAACCACAACTTTTCGAACACTAAAGGTAAAGTATTGCGAGCGTAAAAAAAAATCTAACCCGAAATATTGATAGATGTCGACGTCTCATGACCCCCTGAACCCTAAAAAGTGGTATTTGCAATGCCGTCTTTCTGTATGTCTGTTTAACCCTAAAATTAAAAGTAGCTTAATAAAAAGCGAAAAGGGGAAAAAGTCAATTTTTTCAAAATCGGCTCTAACGATTTTGATTAAAATTCGTATCTAGGCGTTGATTAAAATTATAAATAGAATGTATATTTACATTTTCCTATGAAAATGAATTTCAGGGTACTTTACAGAAGCGTAAATTTCCGTATCTCATCAACTATTTGAAATAATAAATAACTTATTATTGCAAAATTGTAGTACTATTATAAATAAAAATCTTTTATAAGTAATTTTGTTTATAAAATTAACAGTTTCTGAGATATTGGCAAATATATTAATACAATTTTGTGAGCTTTAGTTGTAAAGTCATACTAAAGTTGTAGTGCAATAATTCTCCAATACCATAGTGAATTTAAATACAAGTAAGTCTATCAAAAAGTTTGTTATCTTTACTTTAACCTCTTTGGAGAATGTTTGTACAACAATGGTCTATCTATCATTTTTGATTTAATAGTAATTATTTACATTTTTTATTAGTCAAAATTTATAAATGAGGAATTGAATAGAAATTCGATGACCAGAAAATGTGAAACATCTAATAAAATGTTAAAATCTTGACCGGAAATCAAAATTTTAATACGAAGTGTTGACCCTTGGGGACCCAGAATTTATAATTTTTATTGGTTCAAACGTTCAAATGAGGACATTCTTTAAAATTAAAATTACAAAATTTAAAACCGGAACACAAAAAAATGTTTTACGTAAGTATAGTGCAATTTCTGCTTGGGTTTGTTAGTGTATATTGTTTTGTTTCATATATATTACGAGTTTTGAGTAAATATCTCAATTTTTAAACTATAGAGCGAGAAAGTCCGTGCGGAGTTCCATACCATTTATTTAGTTATAAATAATAAAACCCACTTTGGTGGTCGATTTATCTGGTCGCATTACAGTTGGGCCACGTATTCCTGTTATGGCCTGCGTTTAAAAGGTTGCCGTTCATCCCACATTACAGTTGGGCCACGAATTCCTGTCATGACCAGTGTTTAAAAGGTTGTTGTTCATCTCACATTACAGTTGAGTCACAAGTTCCTTCTTTAGAATTGTAAACAAGGTGTACTGATGTACCACTCAGCTCCGACTGTTGTGATGCTCCATTTGGGATGGTTGTAAATGTTTCTCATGCTGAGCGACAAACAGCAACTGATGGCTAGTAAGACAAAATGTTAAGCTAATCCAACCTAACCTAGCTTAACCTGATATAAGGCAAAAAGATTGGTGGAACAAAATTCATACCTACTCACGGGTCTATTATCTGTAATAGTCCTCCTCAGTGAACCAGGCTAAACCTATCCATGGAATTTCGGGACAAAGAGTCCCATGGCCCAACTTCTATGCGAAGAATTATCTAGAAGGCGTCACTCCTGCAATGGACTGGACTGCCGATAACGGGGATATCGGATTTCAAACCCCGTTCGGGTATAATGAGGTGTTATTTCAGAGACTTTTTTTCACCTTCACTTCACGCAAATGTTTGTACAATTATTCTAAATTAAATTGTCCTCTCCCTAAGACACTATTTTAATTAGTACATATGCGTATAGGCTGACTGGTTAGTAAGACGTGGGGAAGAAACAAATAAACATTAAATATTTTCTTTTCAAAGCAAAAAATAATTTGAAGGAATCTTATTATTTAAAAAAAAAATACATATGAGTGTATACAATTTTGTGGTACAACATTTTATTTTATTTCTCGATGGTTTCAAATCTCAAATCTCTTGAATATTGCAGGATTCGAGTTATTTGAGGGATCTAGGATTCAAGGATTTAGCGTTCCAGCTTCATAGATAGAGTAAGCTTATAAGAAAGTAAAATAATGTGTATTATTCATACAACCACAGTCTCTTAAGAATTCTATGAGACCTGCTCTGTGTCACATTTTGTTCCTGTCTCATTTCGTGTTCTTTTTTTTTCCATCTTCCTCGCTAATGAACAACATGACGGTCCTGGAAGCGAGGATAATTAGTGTCTTAATAGCCAACTGCCAAGAGAAGGACACCCTCTCCTTCTCCCAACTTACACACAACTGTTAGGTAGTTTTAGACCGACGAGAGATGGGTGGGAGTGGGGAAATAAAAAGAGAGTAGATTTGGATGCAGATTCAGAAATAAAATAAATAAAATGTACCCAGATTCTCCATTTCTGGTTCCAACGAAAAGTCATTTGAGTATTCTTAAATTTGCATAAACCTAGACCTCAAGGTGGGATGGAAAAACAAAAAGAGCGTACCTGATTTTATTTTTTTATTTCTAGTTTTGGACAAAATAAATAAAATATTGCTTAAGGATGTTACATAGGAAAACACTGAGAAGTGTTGGAGACAATTATATATACCGGATTATTTATAAAGGGGTTTGATAGTTAATAATATTGTTTTCACCAAAATATAGCAGAAAGTTCTTACTGTTTGAAAGGTTCAAATTTTAAGTTAATATACTTTTTAGAAATATGTGATAGCTTGCATAAAACCTTATAAAACAATGCCATATTATATTTAAATTTTCTATTGTTGGCCTATCAAAATTTTACTAGGTGTTCTGTCTTTAGACAGGTTCATTCCTTTTGTCAGTAAACTTAGAACGCCCATGCGTGCACCCTGTTCTCTGCCTCCTCCTTGAGCTCCCAGAATTTTCTTATTTCCTTTAAGTCATTCAATATTTGAATCCTTTTCCCATAATTTTCATATTTCCTTTAAGTCATCCAATATTTGAATCCTGCTCATTCATAACTCCCTCTTTCCTTAAACCTTTCCTTCTATGACGTCATGCAGAAAACAATACCTCACAAGGATGCGACCGATAAAGTTTACTTTGTACCGAAGAATCACATCAAAAATAGTTTGATACTTATCCACTCTTCTTAGTTATCAATGTCACCTGTCATTCCACTTAATCTTCTCAAGTCTTCTCCAGCACTGCATGTCAAAGCTTTCCAAGTCTTCCTAAGAGTCCCAAGTTTCTTCTCCATACATTAGCGATTCTCCATATGTAGTATTCAATCAGTTTCTTCCACAGTTCCAAACTCAACTTGGTTGTCAGCATTAACCTCTTCTTGTTGAAAGCTTCCTTGGCCATGAAGATCCTCGACCTAATTTACATGCTAAGGTAGGCATCCATTGTCAGCAGATTTCCCAGGCGTTTTAACTGCTCATTGATTTTCAATTACTTTTTTCAATTTTGATTCCAGCTTCTCATTTTTTTTAAAATCTCCATCACTTTTGATTTCTTGATGTTGATCTCTCTCCACGTCATATCTTATCCCTATCTGCACCAGCTGGTACATTATTTACTGCAACTCTTCATTATTTTTGGCAAACAACGTTAGATATTCTGCATATTTTACTGTTTTAATGATGCGTCTTCAACCTTTTGGTTTAATCTAGGAGGTGCAAATATTCACGTAAAGTGTCATTGAAATGATTTTTTTTAATTCACACACACATTTTTAAGTTTTTAACTTGTCAGAATCCTGCTGATAGATTTCAACTAAATTTTATTAAAACGATATTAAAATATATTAAACAACCTTCTAGTACCACGTATTACGACTGGATCAGCTTAAACGCATCTGCACTAATTACGCTTTTAATTCAGGGATAAGGAAGGTTGAATTTAAAGTAATTGTACACGTATTTTCATAAAGGAAGAGTGGAAAATCATTAAAAAAACACCCTCAGAACACCTAATCAGGATTTGAACCACTATCTTTCTGTCAGAGGTAGTCTATTGTGAGAGTGACGCTTTAAATCAGTGTAGTCCAACTAAAATGTGGCCCTCACAATATACTGGAGGGATATTAAGGGGAAGTTCTCAATGGTAAATGTGAAATAGCTAATGACTCAAATACTTAATTACTTCATGACATTGGAAACTTGGATATTCATTGCCGCACTGGCAATCGTAATACACCTATCCCTATCTTGAGCTAGTTATATCTAGTCCATCTCATTACAGCCTATCCTTGTCTCGGGCTAGTTATATTTAGTCTGTCTCATTACACCCTATCCCACTCTAGCTAGTTATATTAAGTCTACATCACTACACCCTATCCCTATCTTGAGCTAATTATATCTAGTCCATCTCATTGCAGACTTTCCCTGTCTTGAACTAGCTCTACCCAGTACACCTTATTACACCATCTACTAGGTCCATTCTAATGTTATCCTTACATCTTTGTCTAGGTCTTCCCACTGGTCTTCTCCTATTGAGTTTGCCATTCAATACTCTGAACAAGGTTCAAGATTCTCCCATTAGAACTGCATGTCCGGCCTACCGTAATATACGAATTTTGATTATCCCAACAATGATTATAATAAAAATGTTTATTTTAAATGGTCATGATTGTATTTTACAATGAATTTATTTGATTAATAAAAATATTTATAAACCATTCTGACTTAGCTCATTTCGTCACAAATACCGTATGAATATATTTATCATATGCTATATATATAAGAGTATGTTTCTGAGCGTATCCAAAATAAGTGATTAAATACTTGTTAGTTAACACCTAGGTATCACTAATATGAAACACACATATTTATGTTTTATGAAACCGATGTTTTCTGTTAGAATTCCAGTAGGAAAATGTAAGTGGAATATAGACTACGATTAAGTGCTAACCAGCCAGGCGCCAGTGATCTTCAGAGTGTTAACTGACTGTACAAATAGAGATGAGAAGATACATGTTTTCAAACTAAGAAGTGGGTGTTTGAATTTAATAAACCCACACTAGGGCTCTTAGGTTGTTTTATTCCATTAATGGGTGCACACCCATCGCATTTCCCCCTCATTATCTTCATCTTATGACCTTAAATTAATTAGTGTAAACAGCTGATATATCGTATGGCCAGAAATACGATTAATACTTAGGAACCCGCCTTGGGGGTTGAATGATCTAAGGCGTCTCTCTCGCAATAGACTGAACGTCCGATGACAAGGGAATCGGAGTTCTGATCCTGGTCGGGTGTACCGAAGGTTTTTTTCCTGAATGGATTTCCACTCTCCCTCCACGTAAGTGTGGGTACAATTCCTTTAAATTAACCCTTCCTCTTCCTTATCATGTTAGCGTAATTCGTACATATGTGCTTAACCCGAAAGAGTAATTAAGACGTGGTGCTAGAGAAAAACAAACAGAAAAGCACTCGGGACAACGTTTACTCGAAAGGAAATGTCTTCTCATTTCGGTAATGCTTATGTGAAAAACTATTTTGAAGCTTCAGACTCCCCTTGGATTAAAATCAATTTAATAAAATAAATTATATCTTCACTTTCTTTCTATACTTCCATTAAAACAAATACGTGCCTACTCATTTACTAAAATGATTTTTACTGTTCGGCTCTCAACATATCATCAATGCCTTGCAACGCTGGGTTCAACTGATTTGTCAACACAAATCAATACACCCTATCCCTCTATTGAGCTAATTCCATCCAGTCCACCTCATTACACTCTATCTTGATATAGTTATATCCAGTCCACCTCATTACACACTATCTTGATATAGTTATATCCAGTCCACCTCATTACACCCCATTCCTATCTTGAGCTAGCTCTATCCAGTCAACCTCATTACAGCCTATCCCTATCTTGAGCTAGTTCTATCCAGTCCACCACATTACAACCTATCCATATATTGAGCTAGTTATATCGACTCCACCTTATTACACACTATCCCTATATCTAGCTAGTTATATCCAGTCCACCTCATTACAACCTATTCCTATCTTGCTAGCTCTATCCAGTCCACCACATTACAATCAATCGCTATCTTGAGCTAGTTCTATCCAGTCCACCTCATTACAACCTATTCCTATCTTGCTAGCTATATCCAGCCCACCACATTACAACCTATTGCTATCTTGAGTTAGTTCTATCCAGTCCACCTCATTACATGCTATTCCTATCTTGCTAGTTATATCCAGTCCACCACATTACAACCAATTGCTATCTTGAGCTAGTTCTATCCAGTCCACCTCATTACAACCTATATCTTTCAGGTCCATTATAATGTTAGCCTCATGTCTGCATTTAGGCCTTCTCGATGGCCTCTTCCTTTTGGGTGTGCCAGTCAGTAACCTGACATTTCTATATTCTCCCATTCTCGCTGAATGTCCTCCCCGTTGTAGTCTACGAGACTTGACTATCATAACAAACTTGTTATTAGTAGAGGGAATGTATCTCATCATTATGTAACATCCTCCAATACCCAGTAGTGTCATCCCTTTTTGGACCAAATATTTTTCTAAGCACCTTGTTTTAGGATATCTTAAATTTGCTTCTACCATGTAAGGTAAGGGACAGCGTTCCACACCCATAAAGAACAACCGGTAAAATTATTCACATACTAAGCTATATACTGTATTAGATTGATTATATTTTCAAAAGAATAAGGAATATCGACTGCATGTTTTATGCAGCTTAATTTACTCAAGGAGGAAAAGTTTGATTATTTAAAAGGGAATCATGAGAGCTCATATGATTCTCCTAATTCATTAATTAAATTAAGGTCCTTCCCATGAAAAACGAAATGTTGTAACTTTTATAGTTGAGAGTTAAATTTATTCATCTGAGAGTTGGACTGAAGTTACTTCTTTGATTATCAGATAGGGCTTTTCCTATTAAAATTGGGCTGTAGTAACTTTTCTAGCTTTCAAAAAAGGTCATTCGTATAAACATTTGAAATTTAATTGATTTGGCAAGCTGTCAGATAAGGTTATTCCTATGAAACTTTGAATGTAGTAGCTCTTCTTGCTGTCATATAAGGTTATTCCTATGAATTTTTGGATGTAATAACTTTTCTAACTGTCAAATAAGTTTCCTACTACGAACTATGAAAATTAGACTGGAGTAACTTTTCTAGCTATCATGTAAGGTTTTCACTACGAAAAGTTGACTGCATTTAATTTTATATTTGTCATATAATGTTATTCCTATGAGAATTATACTTTTATAACAAAAGCATCTAATTTTTAATACTAAATAGGTCCATTTACTACGACATGATGTGGTAGCAATGTCATCACCGGGCCCGGAATGGTCAATCTGTTACATTCAAGGTCTCCGCATGATCCAGTGTAGCTTCTAATGACTCCGCACCGGTTGTGGTGTCAACGACCGTATGACACTGTTCATAGGTATCGTGGTTAATAAGGCTGTCTTACTGTCAGGGAATTTTAAATCAGGTTGGGAGGGCCATAGAAAGCTAGTTTTTCTAAAGAGGGGTTCCACTAGAAAATGCTACCATGCCTTTATATCCAATAAAAGTATTTATATGTACAAGCCCCCTTCCCCCCACCCAGGTATGGGGTTCATAAAATTCCAAGAGTGAGTCTGAACCCCGAGCCACTTCGCTTTCTACACCATTTTGATTGATACCGCATTTCTTTAAAAACCTGTAAAGGAATACATCTATAAATTTTAAACGAGGGTTGATTATTTTCAACGATTCTCGGGGCTCAACAAAACCAATTTTATCTTTTTACTATATTATTTTTTGCTCAGTACAGCGAACGCTTATAAAATGAAAGGATGTGCCAAGAATTTTAAAATTTCATAAAAATATGCAATTAAAGAAAACGGCATGATTTAAATTGCAATTTTTTTGTGTCATACAAAAGTAATTTTAAAATTGTCTTAAACAAAAGAGTTATAGCAATGATAACATTTTACTATATTATTAGTGTTATTTTATTGGAATCAATATTATTTATCAAATTTGAAAACTGTATATCACAATATTTATGTATGAATACGAGTAAACTTTTTTTCTTACTATCAAATATGTCCATTTGCAAGAAAATTTGACTCTTAGGTATGTTGTTAAATAAATGTTGTTGGTATAAGTTTTTATAACTCTTCTAACCCCCTCCCAACTCTTTAACTCACCTTTTTCTCAATTATTATAAGAGATACTCGAAGCTTCATCGTAATTGTAAATGACAGTACCGAGTATATATATTTTTTATTCTTTTTTTATCTCATCCACCCTTTCCATCTCTCATAAAAAAAAGCGTGTTATATTTAACATACAGGCCATGCTTTTAATCTGTCGCCAATCTTTCAACGACGTGTCTTTCAGAGGAGTAGGATGTTCTAACACACACACACACACATATATGCGCGCGCACATTCACACACTAACACACTCAGGCAGATACAACTTAAAGTCCCTGTGGGTTTTCCTCACATATTTTTTAAAAAAGGTTTTCCTTACAACGACGCAAGAAAAAGAGCCCACGCTTTTTCAAATTAGATATTAATATCGATTTCCTTTACTAGTTTTTTTTTCCACCAGGAGTCGGATGTAAGGCCTTGGCTAAGAGATAATATAGAACAACTCCCACGTTTATACATACGTCATAGGAAAACATGGGTGATGTAATTTTGACTTTCTCCCTGTACGTTCGTCATTTATTTTAACACCCCGTCTTACTACACTTTTGGGCTATACGCGTATTATGTACTAACTACGCTATTGTCCTAGGGATGAAGAAGGTTGAATTTGAGGAAGTGCAACCGCCTTTACTTGGTGGGAGAGTGGAAACCCATTTAAAAACAAAACACTTTCATTAAATCCGACTGTTACTCGAACCATTATCTCACCTTCAGCGGCATTATAGTCAATTAACGAATTGAGTCATCAATTTTTTTTAAATTTTAGAACCAATGAAAAGGGTGGGGTTGTATTCTAGACTGTCTTGAAAGCCACGAGTTTGATTGCCGGCCACAAACATTAAGAATATATTTCTTTTAAGTAGTTTCCTCTCCTTTCTTCAATGGTTCAGTTTCTTAAGGTGGGGATGTAGGGGACGTGAGAAAAGGTCAGTGTTTTTATAGAAGAAGCTTTTTGTTGTCCAAAATACATGAAATAATGCTTCAGTGTAGATATAAAGTTTAATTTTCTTCACAAGTTGATATCCACAGTTGTTGAATATCTCTCGAAAGCATAGAAACATTAAATGACAAACTCTTTAAACGAAGAGAAAAAGTTGACATTAAATTACAGGATACCCTTGACAGATATTCAACAACTGTTGCTATCACCGTGTGAAGAAAATTAAACTTTATGTTTCTACTGAAACAATATTTTTTTTATTTTTACCAATAAAATATTTAATAAAAACACTGGATTTTTCTCGCGTCCCCTTAATCCCCACCTTAATAGTCCATCATACGAGTTATAACCTTGAAATAAGATAACAAATTACCCTTACACCTGAAATCGAATAAAAGTGGGTTTTTTTCATTCTTCATTTGACAGAAACGATTTTGAGATCAGTGAAATAGCTGATTTAATTTAATTTAAAATGATTAAATTTGGTTTTATTCTTTTAAATGTAGTACCATTGGTCTCATTTGCCTTGACTTTTAATGAATAATACTGGAAACCGCACCACGATGTGACGATTTAGGATGAGAGGAGACCATTGGGAAGATCTAGACGTAGGTGGGAGGATAGCATTAGAATGGACCTGAAAGAGATTGGGTGTAGTGAGGTGGACTGGATAGAACTAGTTCAAGATAAGGTTAGGGTGTAATGAGTTGGACTGGATAGAACTAGCTCAAGATAGGGATAAGGTGCAATGAGGTGGACTGGATAGAACTAGCTCAAGATAAGGTTAGGGTATAATGAGGTGGACTGGATAGAACTAGCTCAAGATAGGGATATATGGCCTACTTTTGTAAGTGTGGCAATAAACTTTCAAATTCCTCATGCCATAGAGTAAGTAAGTATACATAACATTATACGTATTTAAATACAATTATATAAATATGTTGTGTGTCTTATTACCGTTCCATGCCATTTCCTATTAATTAACCACACCAATGTGGTAGGAATGAGAATAATAGAGTTGGGAACATATATACACAAATTTACGTAGAGCAAGAAAGGTAAACCTAGGAAAAACCCGCCCTCAGTACATTCTATTGAAGTTCGCGGCCTCGCAATTGTAAACACAGACTAGACGATATTGATCTTTAGGCCACGTGCCCACCTTTTTTAAAATATAAAATTGGTTCTAGATACATCTTAGGCTTGTATAAGTTTTAAATAACTATTTGTAACATGTTTAAAATGTCCTAGTGTCAACGTGTTTACATATGACTTCTGCTTCTATTAATTTTTTTTTAAATGAGCTAAATATGGCTACAGGGATCAAAATTAGCATTCTTAAACTCTCGCTATGAGTTTTTATCATTTGATGAGTATAGAAAGAATTCCAATATTACCAGGGGAGATTAACCAACCTTTTTGGGAGCCACAGCTGGCCTTTAGAGTTTTTACATATTTTTACGACACTTTTTCGGCGTTTAAAAGTACACCGTTAAAACTACAAGCATCTCAAATGTTAATAAATTCACAATTTAGCTGATTATTTTGAGTTGACGTGTAAGGTTGGTAAAACCCAAGTACATTCAGAGTATAACAAAACTTAAAAACTCAACTCTTACAAGCTATAGATTATTAAATAAAATATTTGAAAAAAATTTAAACTTATTTTAACCTACTATTCTGGTCCATTAATTATTAATATAGCAAATATAAACTCCAGCTAGAAAGAAATAAAGATTTTAAAACTGTTTTGTTAGTAGAGGATTTCTACAAATAAATAGATATAAAAGATAGTTACTATAATGTTTCCAATACATATTTTTCGTGTCTAGTAAAATAAATCTGATTAATTTTTTTAAGGATAATAAAAATAAAAACTCCAACAACTTCAACTTTTTTGTTTTTTACCTTTTTTCTTTAACAAGTACTATTTTTAGTGCTCTGTCTCTTATGACTTGTCCAAGAGGATACTACAATTTCATAAAATGACAATATTATTTATACTCATAGCAATATCTCATGTTCTGTCAATGATTTCTAATCATAGTTTAAAAAAAATAAAAAATTATAGGATTTTTATATCAAAGTTTATAATAAACTTTCAATATTGAATCTTCAATCCACATATAATCCAAATTAATCGGTGAACCTATGAACAGGGTTACCGATGTCATAAAAAAAGGTTTTTGTACTGTGAATTTTTACAAAAAACACAAAACGTCTGAACTTATTCTGAGGGCCCTTTTATGCACGTGATTCATGTCGTTCGACAACCGACGGCAAAAACTCTTCTGTTTTATAAATCAATGGGAACAAATGGATCCCTTTGTGCTCTGTCATCCGAGTTAGTTGTCGTTACGATTTCAAGAACGTGTCGTCATGACCTAGGAATAGCATGCTGCAAAAACTCATCCGGTTTCTCTATAGACATGGGTTTTAATGGTTCCTTTTATGCAAACACGTGAGTTTTGTGTCGTCCGTCCTCTAGAAATCATTGCAGCTAACCTCCTATCTTGTTGGCCAGTTGTTGGAATGGTTTGGGTATGTGGTGTCATGTTCGTGTTGAAGCTGTGATCTTTGTAATTTTCGTGTAGATTACTAAATGCATGATCTAGGTATCTTGCACTGTTAATGGGATGAACATCCCATCTTCTTTTTCGTCTTTTTTTTTAAAGGTCAACTAATAGGAATTACACAACATGAACGGATCCATATTCTACTGCAAGACATTGGAAACACTGATCAAATGTTTTCATTCCCCCTACTAGTATTTTCAACGTACGATTAATTGTCGCATACTTACAAACCGGACGAGTTTTCGCCGTCCGTTTTTATGGTTGTCGGACGACATGAATCGCATGCATGAAAGGGCCCTGAGATTTAGTACAAAACTTGTGAATTGGAAAGTTGACCTAAAGAGATTTTTCACTTGGCTACGACATTTCATTATCCTTAACAAATAATGTTCAAAAGTTTTTAAAATGACTTTATACTTGATAGTTTTTTAATTTTAACCTTATGCCATCTTCATATAAATAAAGTTTTTAATTAGTATTGTTTTTATTTCCTTTAAAAATGAAATAGTATTATTTTATGGGTATATTAATGAGACTCTTTTCTCTAATTAATTTTGAATTTTTTCAAAGCAGTAGAAATGGAAACCCTATTTTTTCTGAGCTTAAGGTTAGTCATCAGTTGTTTTTTTGTGATTTGGGTGTGCTATTTTTTCCTTCTTTATTTTATCTACGACACTTTTTTTAATAGTTTGAGTGCTCTATCTTTAATGGATGATCAGTTCATTTTTTATTCATGCTAACCCTAATAGGGTCTGAGTAAAGAAAAAATTTAAAGGAGCTTATTTATATCCCAGACATTTTTCAAAATGATTAAATATTAATAAATGTGTTTGTGTCCTAATAGCTAAGTTTTCAGATACCTTGAACTCTAGTATAACGATTCTTGTCAAATTGGTCACCGAGAAATCGTTAATTTTAGTGTCCTATTCTTTACACATAACGGTGACCTAGCGGTCTAGGGGTAAGGTGTCAGACTTCTATGCTGGCGGCCGGGGTTCGATCCTCGGTCCCGGCAAAGATTTATCTGATTACCAAACCCTTCCTTCACCTCTGACAAGACATCTTGTAAGTGTGAGGAATACCAGGCCTCCACCGTGGTTCAGATTCCACGTTAAACTGTAGGTACTTCATTCCATCTCACAATCACCCTACCTTTACACATTAGCGTAAGTGCGTATAACCCGAACGGGTAGTAAGACGCGGTGCTAATAATAATAATTTACACATAACATCATGAAAATATTTTTTATATAAGTGGAAATGCAAAATTAAATTACTTAAGAGCTAGATTTATTTTCAATATACCTTATCTGGTTGAGTTTACACCCTTTCCTATTGACAATCTATTTTTTATTTATTTATTGAGCACAATGTTTTCAATTATATACCTTGTACTCATCACAAGACATTGTTAGAATAATCATGTCTTGTAGATTATGGTTGGCAGGACATGCAGAGTGAATGGGAGATTATAGAACCTTGTTCAGGGTACTGACTTGCAATCCCAATGGGTAGAGACCATTGGGATGATCTAGACGCAGATGGGAGGATAACATCAGAATGGACCTGAAAGAGATAGGGTGTAATGAGGTGGACTGGATAGAACTAGCTCAGAATAGGGATAGGGGTAGTGAGGACTGGATAGAACTAGCTCAAGAGAGTGATAGGGAGTATTTAGGTGGAATGGATAAAACTAGTTCAAGATAGAAATAGGGTCTAATGAAGTGGACTGGATTTAACTAGCTCAACATAGGAATAGGGTGTGCTTAGGAGGACTGTATAGAACTATCTCAAGATAGGAATAGGGTGTGCTTAGGAGGACTGGATAGAACTAGCTCAAGATATGGATAGGTAGCGTACTTATGTAAGTGCTGGAATTAACTTTTGAGTTCCTAATGCGATGGGGTGAATAAGTTAGTTATTAGTCTATTTTTATGAACACAATCATCTATTTGTTTGTAGGTCTGTGGGTAGGTCTTTTGTTGCCAACAGCTGTGTTAAATCATGAATATAATCCCCAGTAAAATAATTTTTTCTTCCATGCTTGGTTTTTACACATGTTAATGTGTGTAATATAATAAATAAACTGCTCGAGTCCAAAGTGCTTTGTCTTAAGTCCTTATAGCCCTTATTTCCTGGCGGTTATGATGTGGCTAACTAACAGCTGCTTGTATTTTGTAACGCCAGTGAACACTTGTGGGCTTATTGCTACGTGCTTATGGGAAGAGTTTCAATAGAACTTGAACAATCAAGTGGTATTAAGTCATTTCGATCACTTTACAAGATTTATTTAATTTAAACAATAACTGAGCGATATTTTGAAAAAAATATAATAATAACAAATGGCTGCATACTTATTTATTACTTGTCCCGGTTGTTTTTCTTAAACCGCGTCTTACTACCCGCACTTTTTTGGTTATCCATGTCTTACTACTCATTTAGTCTATCTGATTTTTTTTTGTCGATTGCATCTTGCTATCCGTTCGGGCTATTCGTATATTTCTACTAATGGGGCAAGTATGTGTAAGATAGACTTTAGAGTAAATGTTCTTTAATTTGCGTGGAGGTAGAGTGGGAAACCTTTCAAGAAAAAACAACTTCACTACACTCAACCGGAATTTGAACCCCGATCTCGCTGTCATCTGAAATCCTGTCATAACACGAGTGTGACATATTTGACTATGCAACCACCGATGTGGGGGTCTACTCGCGCTATTTTATTTTTAGCACCGCGTCTTACTACCCATTCAGGTTACACGCCTATGTACTAATTACACCAATGATTTGGGGATTAGGAAGGTTTGATTGAGAAGGAGTGCACTGGAATTTGCGTTGAAGGAGGGTGGAAAACCATTTAGGGAAAACCACCCTAAGTGCACTCGACCAGTATCGAACTCCAATCTCCCCGTCTTCTTCAGTAGTCTAGTCCAACACGAAAGTAGCACGTTAGACCACGCGGCGGCTGAATCAGGTAGCCACATTATTATTTACACTAGTAAGGTAGAGGCGAGAGAGGTAAGTATAAAAGGAAATGTACATGTATTTGCGTAGGAATTATACCTTTCCCATTGAAATTGGTAGGACATTTCACTCTCGTTCATAGAAATTCTCGTGTGCTGATATAATCAGTTGGTTCATAAAGTGCACGTAAAATAAATGAAATAAATAGATAAAATATTTTTCAAGCAAGACATATAATAGACTAGTATTCCTGTCATATGAGGCTAGTTAAACTAGAAGTGAGTATAATATTTTCTGATTGGTTGTTGTGTTGAAATGTCGTCTGTTTGTGTGTGTGTGTGGCACGTGATGTTTTTAGACGTTAGATAATTTATAACACTCTGATGCTGATACTTAACGTTCATTTTTTTAATCTTATTAAACTCTTCTCTCTATAGAATTGTTAACGTCTATCGTTTCAGACTGGAATGGCGCATTATATAGTAATAAAGTTAAATTCTAATGAATAAATCTTTAGAATTCTTTAAGAAAAAAAATCTGGTTCACTTCTTCTGGATTGAAAACCTATAACGCTCTTGACTTTGCTCTGCCTTAGATTTTTCAACTTTTAGAGGGTAAGTTTGTGTGTGTGTGTGGGGGGGG
>CABFVX010002302.1:58417-76829 GCA_902151425.1 Timema shepardi | reverse complement strand
ATATATATATATATATGTCTTCGAATTATCCAAATATTTCCTTCTAAAATTCAAATTAGATGTTAATTTTTACAATTGATTTGAATATAAATGTCATTGGTAATTATGGTGGATTCAATTTATGAAATTATTCTAACTAACCAATGTCAAATTAGCCAAATCATACTATATATAAATAGATGGATAAATATGTCACAATTTCGCTGAGAGCCTGTTGTATCTGCAACTAGTCGATCAGAAATGAAATGCGGGTTGCAGTATCTTTTGACGGCAGGCGAAGCTAGCGTCTTCGTTTTGATCAAACTTTCTATACAGACCCTTAGTACAGTCAGTATCTGATATTTATAAAAGTCACTCAACTATTTTAATTAATTCATACGTCAAGACTTTAAATAATCAGCTGTTGTCTTTGATAGAGTATCAATACTGATATATCTATATTAATAAAATAAAGAGTTTGTTGTCCATCATGAGCATTGCACGATATCTTCCACACGCAGCGGTCTCTGAGATTGTAAAAAAAAATATTAGCACCTGTTAACTGGCATGTTCACCAAAAAGTAGTAATTTTGAAATTTTAATTATATTTTTACTTTTTCTCTTCATCAAACCCAGCCATGATTCTAGCTCAACCTCCCATTCAGCGACAAAACAGACTAAATTAGCCATATATATATGTGTGTATATATATACATATATATATATATATATATATATATATACACCATATGCTGGTAATATCTTTAACTGATTATTCAAAAGTTTGAATAACCAAGAAAATGAAAATAAATATCTTGAAGCCGATGCTGTGAACTCGACTAAAAACCACCCCAAATTAAATCATCTCCAGATTGGACGAGTATAATCCGGTTAATCCAACCGTTTTCATATCCAGTGGTCTACTTAGCCCTTGTTTTATGGCTTTATCTTACGCACAGGGGTATTAAGTTGGTCAAGGGTTTTGAGCCTCATTCTGCCCTGACGACAAGCCATTACATTTTATGGTATTTTCACTGGAGGAATCTCAATTTAAAACTTCTGCTTTGTTGTGGCTAGTTAGGGAATATTTTATGAATATAATTGTATTTGTTTTTCAAATGTTTCACATTGGAATAAGCCTTTATTTCACACTAAAATAGACGGTGAAAAATGTGGCTTGTTTGAGATATTCGAGTAAAAATGAATTAATTAAAAATAACACAATAAATTGAGTAATTTAATTTGATTAGGGTAAAGTTGCAAATTTAGGGTTTATTTTTATTTTTCTTAGTAAAATAAAAATTCTTAAAGTGAAACTACATTTATAATATTAGTGATCGCATCAGCATTGATTGAGTGGTCTATTGTGTTAAGTTCGCATCACACTTAGTTGTCGATTGATCTTTGTTTCTCATTCAGACCAGTTTTCAGTGAGTATATTTTTACTGTGTGTGATTTATCACTGTGATTTTTACGTTATCTCTATGCTAATGCGGGCGCACATCTTCTGAACTTAAATTCTATACCTACTTTTGGTACAAAGTTGTTATTAGCCCTTGTGCACATACAAGGTATACATATACAAGACCCATAGCCTCCAGGTTAATATGGATTTGAATGAAATGGACAAGTTTCATAGTCAGTCTTAGTACGTCTCAAGTGTGGTGCTATACTAAATACAAGACGACACCTACCTAGACCAGAATGGAATGGAGTCTCGCATATGTCTGTATGTGCCCTTGTATTAAAATTACCTCAATAAAATAATTTATGATCAAGTTATTTTTGGTAAATTATATTTAAAAAGCTATAAATTGGCCATAATTTTACAGGTGGTTGCGTAAACTGAATATCAAGCTCATCTCATCGGATTTTCCGCTGACCAGGTCGTCAAGGTACAAATCCTGGCCAGTTGTAAAAAGGTAGAATTTTCCCCAAATGGTTTCTTATTTCTCCTCCACGCAAATTAGAGTACATGTCTTCCTAATTATGCTTTCTTAATCTCCACCTAATTGGTGTAAATATGTAGACCGTCCAGATGGGTAATAAGATACGTAGATAAACATAATATAACTTTATAAAAGGTATATAATATAACCTAATAAAAGGCATTTTCATGAAGTAAGGAAATTGATTTAGAGGAAAGCTCATTAAACCCAGCCGGGATGTGAACTCCAACCTTCCCGGTCCAGGCGAGCCAAACTAAATGGCACTGGTGAATAAATTATAAAAATAATATATTTCATTATTGTCACAAGCACTAAATCTTCTAAAGAAAGTTCATATACTCGTATATTATTAGCACCACGTCTTACTACCCATTTGGGTTATACGCATGAGCTTACATATAGAATACATCAATACCCAAACTAAATATTCCAAAAGGTTAGCTCAGTAGGTAGCGTGTCTGTCCGCTGAGCTAAGTGTCCTGGGCTCGATTCATGGCATGGCCGAAAAATATATAATTGATGAAATGTGACTTTCCGCTTTCATAGTGATGAATTAACGGCCAGGGGCTGGGTGTTGTGCCTGTTCTAGATTTAAGTTAGTTTGTAAGTCGTGTGAATATATAATCAGTTTTGAAAGTATGTGTTAAATACTCAAAATAAATTAAAAATGAAACTCTATTAATAGGTGTTAGTAGCATACTGTACCCACTTTATAGTCGAAAGTTTTCTAAGGCATCGTTCTCTCAATGGACTGGATTAATGACAGGTAGATCGGAGTTGGATTTTTCAATCTCCTTCTACTTAAATACGTGTCCACTTCCTCTAAATCCAACCTATCTCATACCTAACACGTTTCTTTAGTAATTATATATGGATGACCTGGCGGTCTAAGGGTAAGGTGTCGGACCTCCGTGCTGGGGGTCCGGGGCTCAATCCTCGGTCCCGGCACATACTTATCTGACTGCCAAACCCTTCCTTCACCCCTGAAAAGACGTGTATTAATCACAACTTGTGAGTGTATGGAGTGCCAAGCCTCCAGCGTGGTTCGGATTCCACGTTAAACTGTAGGTCCTCCATTTCATCTCATAATCATCCTACTATTACACATTAGTGTAAGTGCGTATAACCCGAACGGGTAGTAGGACGTGGTGTTAATACTAATATTAAATATGCTTATCAACTGAAAGGATAGTAAGACGCAGTGAAAAAAATAAAACAGAAACATATCGTATTTTGGTAATAGCTGTAGGAACTTGGAAAAAATAAAAAATGTTTAATTATTTTAGAATGAATGTAGTCACGTTTGACTATTTGTTATATTCTTTGACTCTGACAAATGGCGCCAGTCTGAAAGCCCGTATCCTCTTGAAATGTTAACCAAACATTGGACGATAATAATATCGACTTACTGTATTTCTATCGAGCCATCGGAAATAACACCCGATATATATATTTTTGTCTGGTCGGTGCTTGTGAAATAAACTATTTTTAAAAATTGTTTTATTAAAAAGTCATATGATATTGACATAGATACAGTTAATATCGTCGTGTGTTTGATTAAAAACCTCAAAGTAAAGGCTAACTCAAAAAAGCGGTAGTATATAGTGCTTAAAAAAACGGAAAGTGGGCTGGATGGATATCCTTAGCTCAGTCGATAGCTAGTATAGCTACAGTCCCAGGTTCGATTCAGACGGAAATTCAAAAACCACTTTTTCAGATTTGGGGGGTCAAAATCTTGAGTTCGATTTTTTTGACGATCACAATACTTTCACTACCTGTAAGATAGCAAGAAAGTAAAAGTGATGTGTAAAAATCTGCGATCCCTCAAATAAAACACATTTTTTGGATATAATTGAATTTTATTTCATCTTTTTCCCCATTTCTTTAGTGTAAGGTGTGATTTCAGTAGTAGTTTTTAGCATCGCGTCTGACTACCCGTTCGTGTTATACGCCATTAGTGTTTTAAGGATGATAAAGCGTGCATTTAGAGTAAATGTACTTCCATTTCCGTGGAGGGTGAGTGGGAACCCCTCCATCCTTATTACACGCGACCGGGATTACAACCCCGAACTCTCCGCCATCAGCAGCCCAGTCTATTGCAAGAGTGACGCCTTAGACCATGCGTGTCAAACCTGTAGCCAGATCCATTATTTTTATTCAGCCCATGGACCTTTTGATGAACTGACATAAAATGTAACCACATTCGTCTAATTATAAGACGTTGTAATAATACATCAATGACATTTAGATAATGTGTCATTATTTGGGGGAATCTATCATATGTGGTTGGTGCACCAAATTTGTACTCTTCTCTTCACCAGAGATCGATTCCAAAAAATGGCTAAATTTTCTCACCGAATATGTGCAATGTTTGGTAGCACATGAGTGTGTGGACAGTGGTTTTCCTACATGAAAAGGAACAAACACTGGACAGATCACGGCTTACAGACATTTATTTGTCATCACTTTTATGAAAACTACTTCAAAAAAAGATTTAAAGTCTTAACACACTCATCATTGCTGCAAAAAAAAAGTCGCAAATGTCTAAGGAAAATACAAGCTAAGTCATAAACATTTTATAGATTCTTAATTTTATTTTTGCTCTAGTAAGGATTTTAAATTTAATTAGTTTTTTTATGTTTTTCAAGGTGGTTACCATTTTTATTATTTACAGTCTAACACCTTAGCTCATTTGGTAGCGTGTCTGTCTACTGAGTTAAGGATCTCGGGTTCATTTCGAAGCATGGCCAAGAATGTATCATCAATGAAATGTGGGTTTTCCCTTTCAAAGTTATACATTAACGACTGAGGGCTTGATGTCTTGTCTGGTCTAGATTTAAGTTAATTTTAATGTCTTGTGTTGATATAATAAATAGTTTAGAAAGTTCACGTTAATTATCTCAAATAAATATAAACATAATTGGGCTCCCTAAGTATTTTCAAGTGGATCATAAGATCAAACGAATATTAAATGTCCGCATTATAACATTCTACGACTGAAGCGGAACCGAACCTTATCTGACGCCACAAACGCCCACGTCACCCATAGTCCAAATATCGCGCCTGCGCCTCACTGACCGGTCGTGGTAGTGAATCATGGCATGTGTTTACGATCAGGATTTAAACCAGGTCCTGTTGAAATGAGTGTGAGTCACGCATAAGCTAGGTTTGAAGCCCCAGCCGCTGGTTGTGGGGGGAGGGGGGGGGGAGGTTACGAGCGTGTGTAACGTAGATTTGCGTGAGCTAGGAACTATGCTTGGCATGTGTGGTGAGAGTTGCTTGCTTTGTAAGGGGAGGGGCTGTGTTTGGCGCATGACCCTTTCTCTCCATTTGCGTTCATCAGACACAATTTGCGTTTACTTGTTTTTATTGATTTTTTTTTATCTACTAATTTTACTACCTGTCTAGGCTATTAATAGTCTGTCCATACATAATACCCTAACAACCCATCCGGTATGGACGAATATTAACGACTTTACCTATTCGGAGATTTCAAAACTTTTGCGAAGCGGGTTGCATCTTAACTTGACGCACCTAAGCACTCAAAGCGCTATCCCACCTGGACATCAATGCACGAAATAGAAGGAGAGGGAAGAAAATTAACAGTTCAAACTGCAAAACCTCTTGTTTATCTACTGTAACACTTCCCCTCTTGTCGGTGACCTGGTGGTCTAGAGGTAAGGTGTCAAGACTTCTGTACTGGGGGCCCGGGGTTCAATCCCCGGTCCCGGCACAGATTTATCTGATTGCCAAACCATTCCTTCACCTCTGACAAGACGTGTATTAATCACAACCTGTGAATGTGTGGAATTCCAGGCCTCCACCATGGTTCGGCTCCCATGTTAAACTGTAGGTCCTTCATTTCATCTCACAATCACCCTACCATTACACATTAGTGTAAGTGCGTACAACCCGAACAGGTAGTAAGACGCGCTGCTAATTATAATAACTTCACCTATTCCTCTGACGAGTTTACACACTTACAATACTATTAACGGCTTAAAAACATTGACTTTTTCTTATAACTGCCTTTTTCTTGTTTCCTATTTTAGAAAGACATGTTTTCACGGATTTTTGTAATCTATATCTTGACAGGAAGATTCCTACAGGATATTTTCGTGGCCCAATTATCCTGAGTTGTGAATGATTTATAAAAAAATATGATTACAAAAATCTAATTCATGATTAAATTAATAATTTTGTGACACTCTAGGACTATTTTTAGAATTATTTAATAATTTATAATCTTTGTTTTGAGGTTATATCTTTAAGTGCTGCTGAATGAAACGTAAACTCACAGGTAGGCAACGTCCTTGAACACTAACGGACTCACTTCGGGGGCCGCATAATCAAAAACATCAATCTCGCAATAGACTACAGTAGCCCCATGGCTTCTTTGGTGCTGACTGACAGCTCACAGCTGACTTCTGACAGTCAACATTTAGGTATATACGGTACATAAATTGTAACTGTCAGAAGTGACAGCTGATAAACACATGTTTTTGCAGATCATTTGGTTTGGCGTAGGGATACATTATTTAGTCTGGTAACTTTTCAAATCCGTCAGCAGTCAGCTGTGAGCTGTCAGTCAGCACCAAAGAAGCAAGCTGGCTACTGTAGACTGCCAATTACGAAGAGATCGGGTTTCAAATCCCAGTCGGATGTACTTAAGAGGGTTTTTATTATATGGTTTTCCATTCACCCTCAAAGCAAATGCGGGTCCTCTTAAGAAAAGATCAACCCTCCTCATCCTTAACACATTAGCGTAACTAATACACCTTCAGAACGGGTGGTAGGCCTAAGTCTTCGGCGGCCTTATAATCTAGGGCGTCACTCTCGCAATAGACTAGACTGACGATGGTGAGGAGATCGGGTTTAATGAACAGCTACAGTAGCTCCATGACTTCTTTGGTGCTGACTGACAGCTCACAGCTGACAGCTGATGGCTTTGAAAAGTTACCAGACCAAATTATGTATTCCTACGCCGAACCATATGATCTGCAAAAACATGTGTTTAGCAGCTGTCACTTCTGACGGTCAACATTTAGGTATATATCTAAATGTTGACTGTCAAAAGTCATCTGTGAGCTGTCAGTCAGCACCAAATAAGCCATGGGGTTACTGTAGTAAGGCGTGGTGGTAAAAAAACATGTTCATTAATGAATGTATAATAAGATAAATTTGACCGATCTACCAAGAAATAGTTACATTTTTCCTTTACGCCCAATAAATTAGGGAGTGGGGGGGTGGTATACGTATATGTTTTTACAAAATTATTTGCAAATCCATATGTTTAACTAAGGTTTAGTAAAGATTAGACATCAACCCAGGGCAACTCATTGGTTCCTTTTTTTTTAAATTATTTTTTATTTATTTGGTGTATTTAACTTGCATTTTCTGAACCGACTGATTATATCAGCACACAAGAATTTCTATTAGCGAGAACGAAATGGACTACCAATTTTGTCGGAAAGGTATTTTCACATAGCTTTCAGTGTTCTTTTACACGCCACAATATACATGGAACCATCCATTTTACTTCCCTTCCGAAGGAAGTTGTGCTACGAATATTTATGGCTCAAGATAAATCCATCGACTCCAGCTGGGTTTGAACCCCTGAACATTGGATCCTTAGATGAGAACTTTACCCCTAATACCACCGAGATCGATGGTCTCATCTGTATTATTTTTCTCTTTGTTGAAAAAAATAAATACCAACACCCAAAAACCTGACTATGATAAACATTCTCCAAACATAAATTAGGGAAATAAATTTCAGTAATGTTTTGGCACGTGGCAGGGCGGGAGGAGTGGGGGGAAGGGGGTAGTTCTCATTAATCCTCCAGGCCCCGCCTTCTAGGGGTAGGAGACATATTATGTTAATTGATATGTTTATTCGCCTGCCATTATTACGTTTCGTAAAACCCTGCTATGGTACATTGTTTCACAGGACTCCGAAGCCTGCGTGACTACAACAAATGCAGACGCAGATATTTCACAAACAAATATAGAAACACGAATAGGAACCTAAATACATTCTCACGTGATTGGACTTCTTTACTTTGGTGGATTTATTGTTCATTAAATACGAATTTACCGTCGGGAAAGAATTTCAAATAATCTCTTGAAAAAAAAAACTACTCCAGCAGTGGCGCTCATAGAAATTAACTTAGGGGAAGCGAGACAGGTACATTATAATGTTTCGAAACTTTTTTTAAAAAAGTTGGGGATTTTAAAACTGTGCCGACCACGTTTGAATAATTTTCAAAGCTTTAAATTCGATTGGGAAAATAGTGTTCTTTCTAAATTTAACAGTTCGTGGTTTCAAAATAAACATTAGTATGGACCTTCCACAATATTCACATTGTTACATATGAATATGTTTACACATTTATTGGAGGTCAAGGGCTTTGAAAGAAAACTTTAATAAAAAACGCTGTTTGATGTAACTATTAAAATAACGCTGAAGAGTTCTCACAATAATTTTGTTCTCGAACTTTAAATTATTGTAAGTTTACAATAATTAACTCATTATGCCCACAAAATATAAATACAATGTTAACGTTAGAACTAAAATCAAAAGTATCAGGAGCAGCCATGAATTTGTGTATCAGCATAAATTACCTTTTGTAAATCAAGTTAAGCCGGGTAATTCACATGTTTTAAGGACACAGACTTAAAAAAAACAACTTTGCAGCTTTTAAGACAATAGACTAAATTAAACGGAATTAAAAAGTTTTAGGGAAACATAGACTAAATAAAACACAATTCGCAGGTTTTTAAAGACATGTAGACTAAATAAAACACAATTTGCAAGTTTTAAGGATACGTAGACTAAATAAAACACAATTCACAGGTTTTAATGATACATAGACTAAATAAAAGGCAACTAGCAGGTTTTAAAGACATGTAGACTAAATAAAACGTAATTCATAGGTTTTAAATATAGGTAGACTAAATAAAATGCAATTCACAGGTTTTAAAGATATATAGACAAAATAAAACTGAATTCTCAGGTTCTAAAGACGTGTAAACAAAACAATACTCAATTTTCAAGTCATATTACGTAGACTAAAAAAAACGCTGTTTGAGGATTTAAGGATACATAGACTAAAAAAAGAAACCCTCTTAACAATTTTAAATAACATGTAGATAACAAAATAAAAAGGAACTCACATGCTATAGTTAATTTAAATAAATAGCATGCACACTGGTCAAATCTCTATGCTATACAATGAGTTACACCTTTATATCGGCTATAAATACCATAAGGACCAAAAGTAAATTGTTAGTTTCATTTTCTTCCGGATTAAATAAAACTAATGATATAACTTTTCACGTAATTTATAGTACAGCAACCTGCCTCGGTGGCGTAGTTGGCTAACGCGCTTGTCGTGTAGAGCTCGACTGCTGAGGACGGGGAGATCGAGGTTCAAATCTCGGTCGGGTGAACTGAGGGTGGTTTTTCCTAAATAGTTTTCCACTCTTCCTCCACGCAAATGCGGGTTCACTTCTTCTAAATCAACCTTACCAATTCCTAATCCAATAGAGTAATTAGTACTTAAAGCGTGTAACCCGAACGGGTAGTAAGACGCGGTGCTAAAAAAAATACAGTACAGCAATACACCTTTTACACTATTTATCAGATACTTTATGCATACAACGTTGTTACATAAATTATTCAACGACATTGCCTTCTCGGTGAAATCTAAGCTATTTTACTAACTGGAGTATATTTTAACGTGACGTACAGTCCCTTAGCAATCTAAGTACAGACGCCATTGTACAAAATAGAAAGATAGGGAAGAAATGAGTAGTTCAGCCTGCGAGACCTCTAGCTCACCTTCTCATTACAATTGCCCTCTTCTACTGACGTGTATAAACACTCACTACTATATGCACCTAGTCAGCATTACATGCAATTCAAGATTATATTTTTATTGTTTCCTCTTCTAAATAGACATAAACTTCCACGAATTTCTTAAATATACATCCTGGCAGGAATTTTCCCACAACCCATTTTCGTGAATAAATTGAATAGCCTGTCCTGAACAGTATTTTTTTAAATACACTTTAAAAAAACTACTTAAAGATAAAAAAATAATTATTTTTTGACAATGTAAGAATATTCTTAGGATTATTTAAGAATTTACGTTTATTGATTTAATGCTATCTATATATTTTTAACTTGCCTAATAAAACGTAAAAATAATTTAACATGAGAAATCCTATCTTGACTTGTTGTGACGTCACAAGAAGCCAACGTCCTTAATGGGGCTGCTAGGTAGTTGAGATACCGCCTATCAGTTGTTGCGCCTAGGTTAAATATTGACAAAATCTTTTAACACTACACAAGTTTGGTGTCCACCGGAATGGATTATTTTCTACGACCCTATACATACGTAGAATTCCAAAGATTGTTAAAATTTGAGATTTTACACTCTGAAAATTCTAAAATTCAACAAATTTGGCTTGATTATAAGGCTTACGTTTCCAGGAAACGAAAGGTAACTGGTATAGGAGCGCTAATGGATATTTGTGAATCAAATTATGTCATTTAATGGGGGAGAGGGGGGTCACAACAAATTGTATTTTCATTTGTATTTTCCTCCTCTGTTGTTTTTTCTCCTGCTGGATAGCTTCACCAAGGAACCTAATATACTCACTAGGTTTCTGGGAATTTACATATTTCTGCTATATTATTCTAACGCTAACCTATCGAGTTACTTTAGGCCCACCCTGTATATTTCAGTTTTTTCTTTGTGCGCAAGCCCAGCCGTATAATGATACGCTGCACGACATAGTAGCTCACAGACACACACACATAAATGCACACACAGAAAAAGTAATATTCTTTATAGCGTTTCGTGATCCTGCTAATATGACATTCATATTTCCTCTCTATTACTGTTTTATTCGTGTTTGTTTCTGTTTTTTTTCTCTCTCTTTTTCATCTTATCACAAGCGGGTTGCTAACAAGCTTAGACCTCGTATAAAAGCTCGTGCTTTAGTGATATGAGCTATCACCTGTGATAAAAATATTAAAAAACAAAAAAACACGCTAAAAGTGAGTAGTAAACACGTTCTCATTGTGATTATTATACTATTTTCATAGTGGCGTTTTACGTTTCATTTGAATGGGAGCTCTTTTGTATATGAATAATAACTCTTTTTGATTATGACATACTAATTAAAAGGGTGGACGTTTTATGCTCATTACCGTGACATTTATGAAGAGTGTGTTTGTTTTGTAAAATATGTCACTGTCCGCAGCAAAAGGTAACACATAAAACAAAATATCTATTTTATTTGCGTTTTATATATTTACTCCGCTGAGCTGTTAAAAACACTTTCCAATAAAAAATAAACGGTTCGGTGCACCACACAGACTTTCTCCAGCTTTTATCTTAAAATATACATTTAACTACAAATTCTTAAGAGTAATTTATTAAACTAAATAATAGCTATATACATTGTTGTAGAAACATTACACCAAAGACCACAAATGAAATAATATACAATGTTACTTACTCTATGGCATTCGGAACGAGGAACACTGTTACAGGAAAAGTGAGAAAAGAGAAATATCCTGTCCATCAAAGAGCACAAGAATCAAATTCATTTTCAAGGACCTGAATTAAAAAGTATTTATATCACTTATAGCTCAGAAATAATTGGTTTTATAAAAACGTATTTCAAATAAAATATGTATATTTTTAATAGTACTACAATTTTACAATGATAAGTTATTTTGTATCTCAAATAGTTGCGGAGAACTGGTGAGATTTGGAGAACTTCCCAAATGTAAAGTAGCCTCAAAGTCATGTTCATGAGAAAAAGCTAATTGCCATTCTTCCTTACAAAAGTACTCCACCTATCCCTATCTAGAGATAGTTCTATCCAGTCCACCTCATTACACCCTACTCCTATCTTGAGCTAGTGTTATCCAGTCCACCTCATTACACCCTACTCCTATCTTGAGCTAGTGTTATCCTGTCCACCTCATTACACCCTACTCCTTATCTTGAGCTAGTGTTATCCAGTCCACCTCATTACACCCTACTCCTATCTTGAGCTAGTTCTATCCAGTCCACCTCATTACACCCGATCTCTTTTAGGTACATTCCGATGTTGTCCTCCCATATGCGTCTAGATCTTCCACTGGTATTTTCCCATTCGATGATTCAGATTTCAGTCAATACCTTGAACATGGTTCTAGTTTCTTTTATTCGCGCTACATGTTCTGCCCACCGTAAGCTGCGAAATTTGATCAAAATAACAATGTCTGGTAATGAGTACAAGGTATGTAGCTCATCATCATATGACCTCCTCCACGCTTCATTATTTTAATATCTTTTTGGACCAAATATTTTCCCGAGTACTTTGTTTTCGAGTACCCTACAATCGGTCCTGTCCCATACTGCTGGTTTTTAATGATCGTAGATACTAAAAAAACAAAACAATCTGTATTGTACCCTGGTTTTCGAAAGTGAGAATAAGTGACGTTCCAGTACGTCCTTCACTGAAACTCACAAATCCCCCGCTAAAGTTAACATTAAATATATTTTATGCTTCATAGTATTTTGCGAGAGTAGCGCCATAGACAATGCGGCCACCGAAGCAGGTACCAGATTTATTGATCTAGATCGATCTAGAGAATTATTCAAGGTCCATGAATCGATCTTCCCTATCTGGAAGCTCAATAATACCAGGTTTCATTAAATGGGTATATGCACGTTTTAATTGGAAATTTGAGGTCTACTTTTGTCGAAGCTGCCTACAGAAATGAAACCAAAACAATTCTTAACATTAAACTGGTTTGATAGCGTAAGCGATAACTTGAAACAACCGCAATACGTAACCGGTTGTAATGATTCCTTCAGCGCTGTCGTACAAGGTGTCAAAAGCACCTTAAAACAATGTCAGAATCCTTTAAGGGATCTCTACTCCGAGGTTTGGACACAATGTTTTATGTTTACATTTACAATTTGGCACCACCGTGTGGTATAAATCACTTGCGCTGTCACTGGCATCTGTGAGTGCGTAGCTCAACTAAAACATTGAGAAGAAGAGAGAACTGCTTCATGAAAATACCGTCTAGCACAAACAGAAGGGAGGTTTGGGAGGGAAATAAAAAGAGTTAAAAAGTTCTCTCTTCACAACATTCTAGGTTTTAACGAGGATTTACAGCTTTCATGGAATTCTTGGTCCAATAAATTAAACACCAAGGTTTGGAAAAGTGTTGGGAGATATTTTGTTTTGGTCTGTTTACTCCCCGTGTATTTTGTATTTTTATTTTGCCTGAAATCCGGATTAACAAAAGAATTCGTTTTGTGCTTTTAATAAAAGCTTTGTTGACTTTCATGTATTTTCTTTAAAAACACCAGTTATAAGGGCTACAAACTGAAAATGTTAACATAGGCCAGGCAGTTATAGCCTGATTTTGATAGGAAGACATTTCTGGAAGTTTCTTTTCCGTAATATAATCCTACTGTTTGGAATAATATTTTGGTAGGATAAAAGGCCTTTTAGAATGGTAGCAGAAAGTTCACTTTGGAATGATTTTTAACCTACTAAAATACTATACATATGAGGATTTTGGTAAGTAAAAGGGGCTTTACGAATGGGCTTTCGTTTAAATATAAGAGTATATATAACCTATGGTAGGCCTAATTAGGAAGGTATGTAGATTTTAAGTCAGTCAGTAATTTGGCCGTTTTGATAGCAAAAAACCTTTTTAGCCAAAATAAGTCGAATATTGTGATTGGCCCTTTTCATTTGGCGTGGAAATGCAGAGCTATGGGAACAAACAGGTATCGTCAAGAATTTTTATTGTTTTGCAATTCTTTTTTCGGAAACGGTTTGTTAGAGAAAAGAAGCATGTTTATTAAGTTATACTTTTTATATACACTCACAAGTCCTCAATAATTTTAACAATGATCAAATATTGATAAAATTTATATTTTTCAACAAAAAACTGCCGGCTTCAAAACCAAAAATAAGAAAATGTAACAATTAATAAACATCGATACATTATCTTAGAAGGGGTGTTGAAAATATTAACATAAAAATTTCACTTGTTCTCAAGAAAACTGATATTTCCAAACGTATGATTTTTCCACAAGATCTGTCCGGTAGCTAGCTCCATCTACGGTTTTCGTGGTCCATTTGTTCTTGATGGTGCGGAAGGATACTTTGGTCGGCTGTGAATCCACACCACGCCTTTCACCCTTCCACCCACTATCCCACAAAATAGGTTTTAGACTTGCACTCGACAGGTTCAAGGACCTTAAGAATTTCTTGAATATTTGTCATAAGCATATTGGCATTTAAAAATGACTTTTACTCTGTATTTAAAAAGTTTCTGTGGGATATTGGAGAGTTTATTTTATACTCGACATTGAAAATAATATGAGCTGAAAAATTAATAAAACATGAATACTACAGGATAAAAGGGCAAAAGTCACATCATACACATTTTTCAGAACATCACATTTTTTTAAATCTCAAACCCTATAAGCACCTCAGAATTGTTTTTATTTATTTGAGTTATTTAACGTGCACTTTCTATACTAACTGATTATATCAGCAAACAATAATTTCTATGATCAAGAATGAAAGTGCCTAACAATTTTGTCAATGAAGTTATTTTCACTTACCTTCCAAGGTTCTTTTACATGCCACTATCGAGATGGGACCAACGGCTTAGCTTCACATCCGAAGGAAGTTGTGCTACGGATTTCTTATAGTTAAAAAAATCCGTCGACAACGGTTGAGTTTGAACTCACAAACATTGGATCCTAAGGTGAGCACTTTATCTCAAGACCACCAAGTTTAAACTTTTTTAATCAATTTTAAAATGTCAGAGAGATCTTTTAACCATATTCTATGTAATGTGCTTTAGAAAGGTCTCATGATTGTTGAATAAATCGGATCTCAACAAAACTTAAAACACATGTAAAGTATTACTACTAGAAACTACATTTAGTAGGATTCTGGTAGGAAGAAACTTTTATACTATCATTTTTTGTAAAAAAAAAAAATATTTGTATATTTTTTAAAGTCCCTTCTTATATGAATTGGACTGTAGGTACAGTACAGCTGCTATATTTTTTCTAGCCATTTAAGAATGGTTGACCTCGAGTGTCTTGGGGTACCCAATGTTTGTGGGTTCAAACCCAGCCGGGGTCGACGGATTTGTCTTGAACGCTAAAAATTCGTAGCACAACCTTCTTTGGAGGGGAGGTAAGCCCGTTGGCCCCGTGTCGATTGGGGTATTTAAAAGAACCCTGGAAGTCATGGGAAAATACCGTTCCCAGAAAAATTGGTAGATCCTTTTGCTCTCGCTCATAGAAATTCTCTTGTACTGATATATTCATTCTGTACAGAATGTGCATGTTAAATACCTCTAATAAATAAATATACAAATTTAAGAATTGATAGTTTAAGGAAAATCATGTCTACCATATTTTCTAAGATTTATATTCAAGATCTGTTTTTTTACACTACATCTTACTACCCGTTCGGGTTATGCACTCGTATTTTAAATGATGACTCGTAATCGTATTGACTCGCCCCATTGTATTTTTTTCCAGTTTATTTCCGCTGGAAAGCCATCCAACTGTTGCAATACCGCTGAAATGATCCTTGTGAGGTCTCGATATTCATAATCGAAGGCTTTTCTTGTAAATCCCACCAAGCAGAATGGAAGCATGAATTTCAGCGAAAAAATGGCCAAAAATATGAAGGTGAGAGTAGAGGTCGGAGAGCAATATGGTCGTCAGTGGAGATGAATTGCTTGTTTATGAAGAAAAAAAATAATGGAAGTAAAAGAAGGAAACAGAAAAAAAAAAGAAATAGAGAGAAATACAAAAAGTAAGAAAAAAAAGGATATAAACAGGATAAGATTGTGGACGGGCGTGTAAGAATATTGGAGAGGTGAAGTCGAAGAAAAATGAGAGTAGGAAATATGTGGTAACAGTGAGGGGGGTGGATGGAGGAAGTGATAAACGGTCATAGGCAGAGAGAGAGAGGGAGGGAAAGTTTTGGAGCAGTTCTAGTGAATGGTGCTAAAAGATACACGGCATAATGGCTGATGGGATTTCTTTTCTTGTTTTCTTCAGAAGCGGCAAGGTGTGTTATATAGGGAAGGGATAGGAAGATCTTGAAAATATAAGGGGTGGTAGCTAAGGGTAGTACCAGGGCTGGTCCAAGGTGGGTTTTATAGCCCTACAGTACTTTTAGCTGATGGATATTCAAGATATACAACAATTTTCAAACCAGCCTCAGTGGCGTAGTGAACTGACACGCTAGTTTTGTGTTGAGCTAGACTGCCAAAGATGGGGAGATAGAGGTTCTATTCTCTCTCGGGTGAACTGGGGTGGATTTTCCGAAGTGGTTTTTCACTCCCCCCCTCCACCGCAAGTGCAGGTTCACTTCCTCTATATTCAACCTTCCCAATTCTAAACCCAATAGAGTAGTTAGTACTTAAGCGTATAACCCGAATGGGTAGGTATGGATGAGTAGGGTATTTTATTGAGGTAATGCCTCTGCATTAGCGTGAAATGGGAATTGAGAAAAACCGTTGCAATAAATTAAATTTAGGGGAAAAAATAACTATTACAACTAGCTGGGATTTAAACCTTCACCTACCAATTACCAAAATTCCAGTGGTTTGACGTCTTTAACTGCGTGATCCAACTTTTGGTGTTTGTGAACGTAAATATTATTACCTACATGATTAAACACTTATGAATTTTAATAAATTATATTAAAACTTCATATTTATATATTTCCTATTACCTGCTTCATTGTCAAATGGTATAACGCACCACTCTCGCTATGAACTAGGCTGGAGTTGACGGGAGATTGGGTTTGCATCCCGTTCGGTTGTATTGAAGTTTATTTGTAAAATAGTTTTCCAGTGTCTTGCCATGCAAATGTGGGCACACTTATTTTAAATTCAACCTCTCTAATCTCTAACACATAAGTGTAGTTATTACATAAGCATATACACATATGAGATGAGCTAGATATAACTAACTTAAGATAAGCATAGGGTGAAGTGAGGTGGACTAGATAGATAGTGAGTGATAGGATGAAATGAGGTGGACTGGATATAACTATTTCAAGACAGTGACAAGGTGAAATGAGATGGACTGGATAGAACTAGCTCAAGATAGTGACAGGGGAAAAATGAGGTGGACTGGATGGAAATATTTCAAGATAGTGACGGGCTGAAATGAGGTGGACTGGATAGAACTAGATCAAGATAGTGATGGGGGAAAATGAGGTGGACTGGATTGAAATAATTCAAGATAGTGACAGGCTGAAATGAGGTGGACTGGATTGAACTATTTCAAGATACTGACAGGGTGAAATGAGATGGACTGAACACCACTAAGCTAAAAACGGGGATGGCTGGCGTACTTTTGTAAGTGTGGCAATGAATTTTCGAGTTCTTGGGGAAATAGAATTTGAAGGTAATATCACCATGGACTACAAAATATATATTTTTTGTAATTTGTTAAATTTTCTACTTACCTGAATTTTTCCATAATTAAAATAGTTCATATTGAGTTTGAATCGAATTTTTAAAAATGAAATGTCATCAATTTTAACATTAGGCTTAAGTACTAATAATTTTGTATTGACTATGGACAATGGGGCCTAAAACATGTTTATATAATGACTAGATTTTTTAATATTACCAGATTTGTAAGTTTGTGTGGTCAAGTCAAAATATTGTTTTATTCTAACTACTTTAAAAAGTAAAATAAATCGAATGTTCTTCTTTTATTCAAACTTAGAGTATATTATACTGACATGAAATTTGGGATCTGTTTGGACTTTAAATTTTGGATCCTACGAATACTACGAATATTCCAAATAATATAATTTGGAATTTAGAGTCGAATAAAATATTTATATCTATACGTATATATTTATATGCACTGAAATATATTATTGTTTTAGGTAATAATACTACTTTTTTTTTTGTATGGACTGTAAAGTTGCCTAGGAAGAGCTTTATGCTGGGTATAACACGTTTTACCCTATATTAGTATATATATATATAATTTGGAATTTAGAATCGAATAAAATATTTATATCTATATGCATATATTTATGTGCACTGAAATATATTATTGTTTTAGGTAATAATACTACAAAATTTAAAATATATGCATATAGATATACATATTTTATTCGATTCTATATTCCAAATTTTATATATATATGGTAGAACATGTCATACACAGAATAAAGATCTTCTTAGGCAACTTTAGAGTCCAGAAAAAAAAAATTGTAGTATTATTACCTAAAACAATAATATATTTCGGTGCATATAAATATATGCTCATAGATATAAATATTTTATTCAATTCTAAATTCCAAATTATATTATTTGAAATATTCGTATAGGATCCAAAATTTAATTATATATATATATATATATATATATATATATATATATATATATA
>CABFVX010002302.1:21531-48608 GCA_902151425.1 Timema shepardi | reverse complement strand
TATATATATATATATATATATATATATATATATATATATATATACACACACACACACACACTCACACTCACACTCACACAAACTATTTGGCTTTTGTTTTGTGGTCTTATTCGTTAGGAGACGAGGCGTTAATTCCAAGACCACCTACATCTTTGAGATGTCTTTGAATAAGAACGGCCTATCTCACATCAAAGGCCACACAGTCATTTTTTTTGGAATTTCCCTATTGTGTTTAATAGGAATATTCCGTTGCCTACCTGTGACGTTACGGCAAGTCAAGACATGCTTTTAGTATGTTAGTTTATCTAAGCTTTATTCGTTGAGCTATAAATAAATATATTACATTGAATCCAAAACCATTAATTCATAAACAATTATTAAAATATTCTTAAATGTTCACTAATGTTTCTATTAATATTGTCTACAACTCAGAATATTTAGTTTATTCACAAAAATGTCATGGATGATTCTTCCTGCCATGATGTAGGTTAAAGACGTCCATATTAGCAATTGTCTATCTGGAATAGGAAAAATGAAAAAGTTAACTTTTGAAATGCAAATTAGTAAATATCAATCAGAATAAGTGTTTAGGTGGAATTCCAGGCCTCCACCGTGGTTTGGATTCCACGTTAAACTGTAGGTCATTCCTTTCATCTCACAATCACCCTACCATTACACATTAGCGTAAATGCGTATAACACGAACGGTTATTAAGACGCGGTGCTAATAATAATAATAATAATAATAATAATAATAATAATATGTTATAAGTGTTTAGGCCGGTGAAAGACTGACATTTTGGTCGCGTTTTGGTGCTGTGACACAAACGCCGCGACAAATTTTAAAAGCTCGTTGTGAGCGTTTCTTCGGCGTACCGACCTCTTATCATATGAAATAATGCAATGCACTAGAGCGACCTGGTCACAGCGTTTGTTTCGCAGCGACCAAAACGTGTCTGTCACTGGCCTTATTTATATACTCATCCAAAATAAGAGATGTATTATCCATCAGCAGGTGATCAGAATCCATACAGGATTAACTCCCTATTTTCTTCTCTCTTTCTCATATTTCCTACATTGGGGTCTAAGGGTTCGGTCAGACCGACAAGCGTGTGAGCGAGTGACTGAGAGACTGCATGGACAAAACTGGCGCGTTAGCAAAATCATGATTAACAAATCACTCTCGATAGTTGTTGACGAGGCGTTAAAGGTTCAAATCTTGGCTCAGTGAACTGAGGGTGGTTTTCCTCAAGTGATTTATTGCTGTGGCTTCCCCATCCTTTCTCCACGCAAGTGGTGATTATTATTTGCAAAGGACAACTTTGATTATAATATTGGAAGTATTTTAAAATTTCCCTTATATATATGGTTTATGGTCTTACCAATTAGATTAGGCCATTAGTAGCAAGTGTGCTAAACCTATCGATAGTAATAAAAATGTCAAAATGAGAAGTTTTCCTAGCACTCAATGAACCAAAATACAATAATATTGCCTAGCGCCTGTAAACTAGACTGTACCGGCTCAAGCGCACGCTTGAAGAATAGAATATGTTCTATCTTTCAAGCGCGCTCCAGTCTTGGCACCTCTCATAACCAATGTGCTCTATTGTATTTTTTAGTCACTCACGCACTCATTCGGCCATTCTGGCCGTACCCTAAGTGTGATAGCGCTTAGAGTGCTTATGTGCGCCAAGTTAAAATGCAACCGCCAAATAACATTGAATTTCCCAAATAGGCAACGTTGTTAAGGTGAGTATTTAGGGTACGCGAGTAAAGGTAAATGCTTTCGCAGTTTTTATAGCAAAACTTATTCATGCTAAAATAAATCATATATTTCTCTAGTATAAACATAGAGTTTAATTTTCTTCACTTGGTGAATTCAACCGTTGTTGAATATCTGTCAAGAGTGTTCTAAAATTTAATGGCAATCTTTTCTCTCCATTTAAAAAGTTTCTCATCTAATGTTGCTGTGTTCATGTAAGATTTCAACAACTGTTGCTATCACCAAGTGAAGATAATTAAATTTTATGTTTCTATTGGAGCAATATAATATATATTTTGAAAAAAAAAATGCTATAAAAACTGAAAAAAACACAAAAAACACTAGCCTTATCTCGCGTCCCCTACATCCCCACCTTAAAGGTTTTTTTATGGATTGCAAACGATTTCTTCAGATTAGTTTGTCCATGTCTCGCAAAATCAAATAACGTCGTTACCTTTGGTTACACTTTATTTTGTATATTCAGTAAAGTATGTATCGCAAGTACTAGCAACCTAACAGCCCTAAATGCTTAGGTGTAATTTTAGTGAACGATTTTTTTTCAAAGAATCAAAATCCATTGTATATGTTATCTCGAAATGGTGCGTTTCGTTAAGTGAATCTTGATCACACACTAGATTCTTTACATTAAACGTTACGTGAAACATAAGTTGATCGTGATCCTGAAATGAACTAAATTATTGGAGATTCCAACTCATATCTATTTTTTTTAAATGCAATACCTTGCACCAGACTGCATTTAAGATTAACGAATAAATATATTGGTGCCCTTATAATTCCTAAAACATATTTTAGTCTAATCAAGAAAATCAAGTTTTTGCAATGACACTGATTAAATTGTATGGGTATGTGTTATTCATGATTTTCTAACAAATCGGTATAATCAAGACCGAAATTGAAACGCAAATGAACAACCCAAAACCCACCCCCTTAAGAAAAAGCATCCCTTTTATTTACACTTTTGCGACCTCTCTGAGAGTGAAAGAATTGTGAGCATCATAAAAAAATATTGAGAATTTGATGGCTGTAGACGTTTCGTGACCCCATGAACGTGGAAAAGGCTTTTTTTTTTGCGATGTTGTCTGTTTATTGGCCTAGAGTCAAAACCATTTTGCCTATCAGGCTAAAAATTGATATCTAAGGTATATATATAAGGTTTCTCAGAGAAATTTATAAATATATATATATATATATATATATACCTTTAGCAGCGTGTCTTACTACCCGTTCAGATAATACTAATTACGCTAATAGTTCTCGGGATTAGGAAGGTTTATATAAAGGAAGTGTGCCCAAATTCGCGTTGAAGGAGAGTGGAAAACAATTAGGAGAAAACCAGACTACCGAGATTCAAACCTACTTCTCCCAGTCATTGGAAGTCTAGTCCATTGCGTTAGACCACGCGGCCACCGAAGCGGCAATTGAAATAGGTATCCAGACTTTTAGAATTAAAGGTAGTTTTCTCAAAGGTGAAAAGAGAAAAACGCGATTTTCTCTAAATTTACTAACAGTTTTGATTATAATTCGTACCTGGAAATGTTTAACATTACAAACAAAATGACGTGGGCTATTTTATTTTACCGGGAAAATGACTCACACGGTACTTTATATAAGCAGATATATTTAATTATCATATTTCCACAACTCTTTAAGTTATGAAATACCTCACTATTGCAAAGATGTAGGCCTATAAAAATATTAAATATACTCTTATAAAAACAATTTGTAAGCAGATATATTTTTTAAATGGAGTTCTTGAAAAATGGGAGTGTATTGTTAAATGTTCTTTGGTGGACCGAGATGTTCCTTTTTTCTCAATAAGTTCCTGTAACTCTGTATATTATTTCATTTTTCAATTGTGCTCTTACACGCTTCGATGGCCGCATGGCTTAGTGCGTTACTCTTTCAGTAAACTAGACTGCCGATGAAGGGGAGGATTGAGGTTTGAAACTAGGTCGGGTGTACTGAGGGGGGTTTATCCAAAAATGATTTTCCACTCTTCCACTACACAAATTCGAGTACATTTGCTCTATTTTATCCTTCCTAATTCTTAGAACCATTAGCAAAAATAGTATATTAGCGTATAACCCGAACGGGTGGTAAGACACAATAGTAGTAAAAAGTCATTTTTTGTGAAAGGTGATCATGTTTCTGCAACAATGAATATCATTTTGTCTCAGATTTCTTATTAGCTATAAGTAGATCTTCCCACTTTTAGGTGGAGCTATAGATAAAAATACACTTCTTTTACATAAATCTTATGGACCCTTATAAAACCATTCGAGATTATTAATAAAAACATTTAAATTGAATTGGGTATATAGAAGGACGGGGTTAACGGAAGCCAATATAATTGTTAATGGTTGCAGTGGGTTGTGTATTCCTCTAATAGGTCACCATTATGAAAACGCAATTTCCCTTTTCCCTTTGAAACAGCGGTGCTAGACGAGCTATTTTCTTGTTGAATAACTTACATGAATATGTATTACTTCTCTCTGCCCGGACCAAGAAAAAGCCACGGGTTCTTAAAAAGTGGCACACCTCGTCTTCTGATTACCTGGAAATAGCCTGGTATTCACTGAGTCAGGCTAGCCACATATTTACACTAATGGGGTAGAGAAGAGGAAGGTAGAATAGTACCGTGCTCCACGTCTTACTACCCGTCCGGGATATCCACATATTTACACTAATGAGGTAGAGATGAGGAAGGTAGAATAGTACCGTGCTCCACGTCTTACTACCCATTCTGGATATCCACATATTTACACTAATGGGGTAGAGATGAGGAAGGTAGAATAGTACCGTGCTCCACGTCTTACTACCCGTCCGGGATATCAACATGTTTACACTAATGGGGTAGAGATGAGGAAGGTAGAATAGTACCTTGCTCCACGTCTTACTACCCGTCCGGGATATCCACATATTTATAATGGGGTAGGGATGAGGAAGGTAGAATATTACCGTGCTCCAGCTCAATTTTGAAAATGAATTTGATTCTTATTCTCTTTGGTGGACAAAGATGTTTTTCTTTTCTTAGTTTTCCTGTAACAGTAAATATTCCTAGATCCTAGAATAGAGTAAGTAAGTAAGTAACAGTTTATATTATTTCATTCATGATCTTTCGTGTAGTGTTTCTACAACACTGTATATACAGTAGCCCCATGGCTTCTTTGGTGCTGACTGACAGCTCACAGCTGACTTCTGACAGTCAACATTTAGGTATCTGTCAGAAGTGACAGATGCTAAACACATTTTTTTGCCGATAATATGGTTCGGCGTAGGAATACATAATTTGGTCTGGTAACGTTTCAAAGCCGTCAGTTAGCACCAAAGAAGTCATGGGGCTACTGTACCTATTTCGTTTCACAAATCTTACGAGAATTTAGTAAATGTATACTTTAAGATAAAAGCGAAAGAAATACTGGGTGGTGTACCATACCATTTATTTTAAACATTGGGTGAACCCTGATACTACTATCGTGTTCCTATTCTTCATGAAGCATCACTAACCACTCCCACAAAATAAATTATACTTCCTCCTCCTTTTCCTCCATCTTAATGAATAAAAGAAGTATTTAAGACGAAAATGTTGTAGCCTGTGTTCCATGATCAAAACTACCTTCACACAAATTTGTTCCATGACACAACAACATTTTTGGTTCTATCGTGTGCTAACTGCTAACACTATATTCGATGCAGTTGCACTCAGATTTATCGAAATAGTTTAAACACGGAGCGATCTCTTTCAATACCAGAAACCAACCACTAGATATCAGTCGGAGTTCCACTTACTACAAAATATGACGAGATGTTATTCACCTCTACATTTGGGCGAACCACCCCATCTATGGCCGACAAAATGCAATAATTATTTAATATCTAGAGTTAGGTTCGGCCGAAGGGAGCGCGAGTAATGTTACAGTTTTTATAGCATTACATTTGTTTGGCCGAAATAAATCAAATATTTCTCCAGTAGCAACATAGAGCTTAGTTTTCTGTACATGCTGATATCAACAGATCTTGAATATCTGTCAAGGGTGTCCTGGAGTTTTGTCAAAACTTTTTCTCTTTATTTAAAATGTTTTGACAAAATTCTATGTTGCTACTGGAGAAATATTGTATTTATTTCGGCCAAACAAATGTAATGCTATAAAAACTGTAACATTACTCGAGCTCCCTTCGGCCGAACCTTAAACAAGTTGGACTAGAGGCTAGAGAGATGAACACAGATGATTTGACACCAATACCGATTTAGAGAGTTTTCAACATCAAACAGTATATTTTTTTAACTCTTTTTATGAATATCTTGCCTAAATAGGTGTAAAAGATAAAACATGAAGTGTCTGGCGTAAAACATTTGAATGAAACCTTAAACTGTCTAGTGGGGCTTTTTTTAATCTGCATCTAATTTGGGTCTAGCTATTATTTTTTTGCATTTTATTTGCTTAAAACTAATTTTTAAATGAATTTTAAAATTCAACAACACAGAAACATTATTTATGAAATGGATACTTTATTTAACTATGTTATTAACCGATTCGGTGGTCACGTGTTCTAAGGCATCACTTTCACAATAGACTAAACTACCGACGACAGGAAGATTTGGGTACGAATCCCTTTCGGGTGTATTGAAGGTGGTTTTTTAAATTATTTTTTTCCTTTACCTCCACGAAAATTCGGGTACACTTCCTATAAAGTCAACCTTCCTCAATCTTAACTCACAAGCATAATTAGTACACAGGCGTATAGCCTGAACAGGTATTATGACGCAGTGCTAAGAAAAAAAACTATTTTATTTGCTTATATAGTCTAATGCAATAGCTCACTTAAAATGGGGAAAGTAGGGGTACGCCCCTTATCTCCCAAGATTTAAAATAATGTTAATAAACGATTAAAACAAAAAAATAAAATATGATGATAAAGCCACACAAATATATTGAATGCATGGACTAAATTTTAATACAAGGATTAATTTTTGTTCGAAAAGCATATTGTTAAGGTCATCAAACTTATAAAATTCCTTATCGGTAAAAGATACAGGTATAGTAGCATCAATACATTCTACATCCCTCCCAAAGGAGATTTCTGGGTGCTCCACTGATCCTTTAAAATATTAACAAAACTTGTTCGTGACTGGGTATGACTTTCTTCTTGCAAACTGCTTGTCATAGTTTAAAAAAAAAAAAAAACAAGCATTGATATGGTGTTCTTTGTCCCAATCCCATAATATAGGATTGTTTCATTTATTTGAGTCCAAGACATCATGTCAGCATAATTATATCTATACATGTGCGGTGTTTTAGAGATAAGAACTGCTCCTGCTACTGAGCAGTGTTTATTTGTAGAAATGACACGATACAGCGTGGATGTCATGGATGTCATGAAATAAGCTTACCTCTACTCGTCCATCTTTAGAGCAATTAAAGATCTAACAACGGTGAGGTGATTTCGACAGTGAACCTGATAGATCTTATAACTCAATAATATGTTTGATCTTTATTTGTTAGTTTAAATTTATTAGCAATTATTATTATAAGCTGTTCTGTATTAAGACAGGTCGATTCTTTTTTTTTCAGTGAATTTAGATCACCCATGCATTTTGTCCTCTGCCTCCTTATTCAGCTCCCAAAAGGTTCTTCGTTCCTTCAAGAAATCTAATATTTTAATCCTCCTCCTTCCTAAGCTCCTCTTTTCCTAACCCTTTCCTTCTATTACGTCGTGCAGAAGACAGTCTCTCCTAAGGATGTCCAATCAAGTGTGCTTTGTAGCGAAGAATCACATCCAAAATGATTCTCTTTCCTCCCGCTCTTCATTTGTTCCCCTGTCTGTCCACCTAATCTTCTCAAGTCTTCTCCAGCACCACATTTCAAAGCACAATCACTATTTCTTTTCCATCTTCCTAAGAGTCCAGATTTCTGCTCCATACAGCGCGATGCTCCAAATATATAATTTCATCCATTTACAATATCTTTGAATAATACAAATTTGAAATGAATGTACTTATTTACAATCGTCATAGGTATAGAAAACCAGTCCCAGCGCACCTGGCTATTAACCTAGGGGTCCCGGGTTTGATTTCTGGATGGTACCTTTGGTATTTTCCCCAAAAGATGAATTATCTCAAAGGTAACCAGGGTCTTGTTAGGCTTAAGTTAGATTTAAGAGTTTCCTCTGGCTCCACACACTCATACTCACTATCACCATCACCTCATCTCATCGGGACATGGAAAGAACCTCCACGGAAAGGATGTACGATTAATACATTCAGGCGTCCCCTGGGCGAAGGTGCATTAATCTTTCCACAACCTGGGCTACTATTGATGTAGCCCGTACACGCATAAAATAATAAATGCTTATAGACATTTGCCGTCAATCACTCAATCAATTAAACAATGTTTGTAGTTTGCATCGATATTCAGCTAGTGATAAACAGTTCTGTATAGTGCATCACCTAGTGGGATAATGTATCGCCAAGTGCAATGGTTCTTAACCTTTTATTACTCGTGGCCCCCTAAATATCCTAAAATATTTTTCGTGGCCCCCTAGTTTTTACTAACATATTTATCATTAAGATTTATTCTAAAATCAAATCATTTAATTTTTTGATTATAACAACTAACAAATAAAATAAAAACTAATTTACCTAAATGTATTTAATGCGACCTCTGCAGATGAACACACCACTAATTTGTCTATTATTATTAAAATTATATTACTTAATGCTATTTGCATGGATGAGTTGATTCGGAGTCTATTTCGCTGCTTCGTTTCAATATTTACTGTTGTTTAAAATCCCTTTTCACATAATAAGTAGAAAAAAAGGACAGCAAATGTTTAGTGGCGATGATAAACAGGTGGGGATTATTTATACTATATGTGATTTATATTATACGTTTTTCCTTTCTTCATTACCCCGGAAAATCGAGGGTCTACTGTACTTTAATGCTTACGATGATCGAATTATTTCTTCCAAAACGTAAAATTTAAGATATTTACTTCAGCAATAAGCAAATAACATTTTAAAATATTTTTTCAAGGCCTCCAAAAATATTTTTCCTGGACCCCCAGTTAAGAATCACTGGCCTAGTGGGAATATGTATCGCGTTTGGAACAAAATATCACTGAGGACGATGCACCATCCTGGATTAATAACAGTATTTTTTGCATTTTTATCAAAGTTAATTATACATAAAATTTAGGACACTAAATAGCAATAACATTGTTCCAATACTTAGTTGACCGTATTAGCTTATATTGGATGATGTGGCGTATTTAAGTTCTTACTTGCAGTGAATGACTATCACACGAAACATGATAAACTCCACAAAGCATCAGATCACAGCTATTGTAGATCAGGACCAAACCTATTTATGTATCCTTTTAGACGATACAGCATATTAGACGATGTATCTTAAAAAGACAATGCATCATGGTAAACAATATATAGTCTAGTCCAGTGGTCCCCAAACTTACCAGGCAGAGGGCCGCATTAGAATATTCAAAGTTCTAGGTGGGCTGGATTGAACACAATAGGCTACATACAATACACACATTACATATATATATATATCTATAATTTCGTTCTAGATCTCATTTCGATACATGTATATCCTATAACCATAGTAAAACATGACTAAAATGTAAGCAGTGCAGCAGTGGCGGCTCGTAGCTAAACTTAGTGGGGGTGCTGCTCCAGAAAATGTTTAGCCTTTGTTTTAAAATTGTGTAAAAGTAAAATAATAATAATAATGTATTCAGGAACTTGATAAAATCCTAACAAAAAAAACTTTTTTACTTACTTTAAATTAAATTATTACAGATCAAACTTGATCTATTCATATTCATTTAAAAATGAAATCCATTCTTCTTGTTTTGACTTGCTCAAAGAGTTCAATAATTTTCTCCTTGATCTCTGGATGACAATTGAGGAAATTTTTCTCCATTGAAAGTACTGCAAGCACATTTAGTCTTTCTGTTAAATAAAAGAACAAAAATAATCAAATAGAATAGCTGGAAGCAGAACAATAATCTAATTCTACACTCTTATACACTTTAGCACATTCAAGAATATGGTACACTGTTTTTAAGCACAACACACGCTGAGTAAAAAAAAACTTCCTTCCACCATCACGCCAGAGCCGGCACTACGAGAGCAACAGTGCTTTCTCTACCTGGCAGTCCCAATTTCCTCCTCACCCCCATCCTATGTGCGCATGCGCTCAACAGTCAAACACACGTCGTTGGCATTGTGAAGCGCACAGTTCCATACAAAGATTGTTGTATATTTTTCATAAACTGGGGGATGGCTACTGAAGTACTGACATTAAGCTTAAGGAATATATATTGTGCTACAAAAAATAAATAAAGAATTAAAGAAAAAAGGACTCACTATACTAAATGTTATAGATAATATCAATTGGAAATAGGGGGTGCTGCAGTTCCGCAGTGCCTATACACGAGCCACCACTGCTGTGCAGCCAACATAATTACTAATTACTCCCTCCTCAAATCAGAAATGTACCTCGGACTGGACCCTCCACTCAAAATACACTTTATGGAACGTGGCTAGCATGGATCTTATATATTGCATTCAGGAGAACCATCATTTAAGTACTCGTAATTTTTTTAATGTTTTTCAAAGCGTCCGCGAGCCAGATAAACACATTCCATAGGCCGGATTTGGCCCGCGGGCTGTAGTTTGGGGACCCCTGGTATACAACGTTGTATCGTCCATCGCAATGAATAGTCAATACTCATTATATACCGTGGTAGATGCTAATCATGGTAGAAGATATATCGTGGTAGATGATATATTTCCCCGTCCAAAAATTGAAATATCGGTATATAAATGAAAGTATTAAACCAGTTTTTCACGATAAATTGACTTATCCCCCAGCTCTTACATTGGTACACACAACTCTGGTAGCGGTATTTTAAACACAAAAGTGATAGGTATTGCTGATAAATAAAGCTGAGTGTTGTTTATTTAAGTACTACACTAGTTTAAACTTTGTTTTAGAGTAGAAAATAAAATTTGTTGTATTGTAGAACGTTCAAGTCTATACAAAAATACTAAAAAAGACACAATATTTACAGTGTTACTGTTTGGCCATTGAAGGAAAAAATAATTATATAAATGGATTCAAGCAGGATGCAGAAATATTTAAATAACTCTTCATTATCGATATTGCCATGACTGATATCTCTCCCAATAATGAGTAAAACCAAGAACTGGCTCAAAAACGAGATCAATCAAATTAACTTTTTTCCTTGGATTAAACTTAATTCTGTGAACATTACCTTTGTAGTCCCAACAGAACATATCCCGGTGCCATGGCGGTTAGAAATTTAAACGTTGAATCTGGTATTTTTGACAAAACTATGACTAGTACATAATTATCAAGTGCTGTTATTGTTAATTTGTAAGTAATTCTTTAGTAGAGGTTATTAATATTAACATTATAAGGTGTTAATCCCACACACGTCTGTCATACAACTTTAGCGGCTGTACAAGTTAGGTTTCCCTTTCAAACCCAGGTAAAATTAGTTACGTGGCCCATTTTAACCATACCTAATTCCTTCTTAAATTTTTGATAAGAATCAGAACCAGAAATTAGTTTTGAAAATCATATTTAACTGTTATTTTGTCGATATACTCTCGACTCTTACACTTCAAAGCTTCACAATTTCACCACACGGGCGCTTCATGCGTTCTCACTAGCACCATCAAGTTTACAGTAGGCCCATGGCTTCTTTGATGCTGAGTGACAGCTCACAGCCGACAGCCGAAAGCTTTGAAAAGTTATCCGACCAAATTATGTATCCCTACGCCGAACCATATGATCTGCAAAAACATGTTTTTATTAGTTGTGACTTCTGAGGTCAAAATTTGGGTATATACCTAAGTGTTGACTGTCAGAAGTCAGCTGTGAGCTGTCAATCAGCACAAAAAAATCCATGGGGCTACTGTATAAGCCCTAACGGCTGATAAGTCACGGGGGGGAGGAGGGGGGTAACCCAACTAAATAAAAGTGTTTTACTATTAAAAATAGCTGGAGATTTAGACGGTTTTATCCTAAAACCCGTGATGGCTATAACCTGAGCCAAGCCCGCCAATAAAAAGGCCTACATGTCAGCGGGAATCAGGAGCCAGGCGCGCGCGCCCCGAAATGCCCCACAAATTCCAACTCCCTCTTCCCAAGTGTTGGCTCCTAGCCGCCTGGTTGAAACAAAAGAACTCGTGGAACAGAGTGACGTCTGTCCCCCTTGATATTCACATTCTCATGTAAGCCGGCTACAAGAATAGAAGTCCTAAAATCGTCTTCACAGCGTGTATATCTATCTATCTATCCATGATGCAAACGACCTAAAGAGACGTCACTGTCGCGCCTAGTACAAAAGTCAAGTGGATATAAAATAGTTGGGTTTTATTTTAGACATACCTCTCAATGATAGTTTTAGTTTATTCGTATTATCTCTGCCATTGGATCACAGAACATATTATTTTTATGCTTCTGCTCAAATTAAGATGGAGATTATTAAAGAAAAAAATAATAGTATTTTATAATTTGGAATTCTTAGGTAGCGATGTTTTATTTTATTTTAAAACCGCACTCTCTACTCATTCGGGCTTACGTCCATGCACTAACTACGCTAATGGGTTAGGGATGAGTATGGTTGAAGTTAGAAGAAGTGTAACTACATGTGAGTAGAGTCAAAATGGGAAAGTATTTTGAAAAAAAAACACCCTCAGTATACCCGACTGGGAATATAACCCCTATCTTCCCGTCATCGACAGTCTATTCTATTACGAGAGTGACGCTTTAGACCATGTGGCCGCCGAAGCGCGTGGTGTTTCTATTCACCAACACGCAAAAACAGAGCAATAATAGGATAATTTGTGGGTGCGTTGGAGGGAGGTTGGTGTTCAAAACCCTCCCCTTTGAAAGTTTTCTTAGTTAATACCGTTGTTGTACTCGCGAATGCCTAATCTAGTAGGTTTTTTTATTCTATTAACGTTTATAAAACATACACAACCAGTTATGTCTTAACTTTAAATTTCTTCAAGATAATTTTTCCCAACTTTTTTTTTTAGAACTCTTACGAACTACCGCAGACAGGAACTCAAAATTCTGTATACAGACCTGTGCACAAGATAAGTATACTAATTGCTTAAAATAGGTTCACACGATGCCTAAACGGGATATAATATAGTTACATATTTTGTAGGACATATGTGTTGACTTGTAAAACAAGATATACAAAAGAGGCACACCTATCTAAAGTGACTCTTTAAAGAGGTAAAATCATTGACAGTCAACTTTTAGTGAGAACAGGGCAAGATCACCCCCCACCAACATAAATATCTACAAGAGGGTGACAAATTTATTCTAAACAATCTTCTAGTCAGAAGAGAACAAGATCAGTACCAACAAACATATTCTTTGATAACCAACTCACCAGAAAAAGAAATCTAAAGAATAGGACAAAAGTATCGACAATTAACTCATCAGTAAAATACGATACCATCCTCAACAAACCAATATGAACTAGAGGACAATGTTATCGACAGTAAGCTCGTCAGTAAAAGGGAAGGCCATGCCAACAAACCAATATTAAGAAGAGGATAAAAGTATTGGCAATAAACTCATCAGGAAAATACAATGCTATCCTCAACAAACCAATATTAACTAGAGGACAAAGTTATCGACAGTAAGCTCGTCAGTAAAAGGGAAGGCCATGCCAGCAAACCAATCTTAAGAAGAGGACAAAGCTATTGATAATAAACGCATCAGAAAAATGCAAGGCTGTCACCAACAAACCATTCTAAAGACGACTTAAAACAAATTTATCTGAAGGGCTATCGCCAACTAAACTTATTCATTTTAGGACCAGACGCAGCCATCACACTCCAGTAAATTAACATATCATAACACTTTTAAAATTTATTATTCCTTGTCCCATGCTGGGAATTAAGGTCGAGAACACTATTTAATTAGTGTCACTAAGAATGCCAACTGAGCTTAGCCTACAAATTTAATACTATAACTTTAGTTACCAACAAAATTAGCCTAGATATTATTTGTGATTATTTAAACAAAAAACTACCCATACCATTCTGATATTAAATTGTTCCAAATGCCACATTGGAGGTGCCAGGAAGTTCAAGGGTTTTAACTCCAGCTGGATACACTAGATGGATTTTCATTAATAGGCACCCACTTTGCTCTCACGCAAGTGTGAACCATAATCATCCTTACCCTATTAGTGTAAATGTGTGGATAACCCATACGAGTAATAAGTAAGGCGTGGAGCATGATGAGAAAATATTTAGTTACAGCTGTCAAATTTGAGCATTAAATGTTTCTATATCAAAACAAAACTTATTCTAAAATGATTTATTTGATTTTGTTTAAATATTATTTCTAAACACAACAATACAATGTTGTTTGTTTCCCAACTTTGTTTTTTTTTATATCCTATTAATATATTAGAATAAAAGTATCTTCATAGGCCATGCAACGTTAATTAATGCTCTTAATTTTTTTAACTACATTAGGGGCCATTTTATATGACCTTCCTCTGTTTAATGGTCTCTTTTATGATAATTCCATGGCCACCCCTTCTCCTATCCTACCCATCTAGAGAAACTCCATAAAACATATTTTAAAATGACTGTTAGATTTTCTTTGTGCAATATGCATCTGCTTTATGACGGTCTAGTTTTTTTTTATGTTAGTCGAAGAAGGTCGTAAAATGTGCTTGCTCTTCATCTGACCAAAACACGCCTCCCCTGTAGTCTAGTAACAAAACAGAAAATAATGACGAGGACTTAAACTTTATAATAAAATGGAGACTACAGCCTCCAAGCCATTTGAGATGGCCGCATCCTACGAGTTATTTAAGTGTAACGCCTGTTTATTACTTATTTTTACGTTCTCATCTGAAGCGTACATAGATATTGTAATCATGAAAATTTAAAGTGAAATAATTGTAATCGTGAAAATTAGTGTCCATGAAACAAAAAAAAAGATTATTTTACAGAATTATGTCTTTTCCCCACGTATGTATGTCTGTTTGTCCCTAGCCGCCTATCTGAAACAGTTTGATAGATTTTATTCAAAAATGAATACGTTTTCAAATGTATTAAACGATTATGCCAAGGAAAATATTTTTATTATTTTTACCCTATTCTTTAAATTAAGGGTATTTTACTGAAAAGTTATTTTTGAATATTAGAATTATTTACCTTCCTATAGGGTGTCAGTATCTTATTTGTTTTGCCTTTGATAGGTGGGCCAGATTTTGATTCCCACTGAGTATACTGAGGAATTGTTTTTCAAAATGTTTTTGTCCAATATCCCTCCACACAAATGAGGAACCACTTATTCTTATTTATAGATTTCCCATCAAGTGATTAAAGCTATTTTCCTAAAAGAAACCGGATAATAATAGTGGATTTAAAGGAGATAAAACTCGCATTTGCCTTAAAATAGGGTGATATATTAGGCTATAAAATATTTACAATACATTAATGATGCTATTTTGATAGAAATGATAAAGGTATAAATTTAGAATAAATGTACCCCATTTCATTTGAAGGTAGTTAAGGAGCAATACACCTAGCCGGGACTTGTGCTCTGACTCTCCCCTGATTAGCAAGTGACGTCTAGACCACGTGTACACAGGTGACCATTGTCTCTAGAAGAATTGTTTGGTTTTAAATGTCACACCCAGATTATTTATAGATTATTTGTGCATAAGTACTTGGAGATCTTTGAAATGTGATGCTGGTGAAGACTTGAGAAGATCAGTTGGACATACAGGAGGACAAATGAACAATCCCTAAGAAGCGTGGGTGAGAAGAGAAGCATTTTGGATGTGATTCTTCGGTACAAAGCAAATTGGAGGGGACACATCCTTAGGAGGAACTGTCTTCTGTACGACGTCATAGAAGGAAAGGTTGAGGTAAAGAGGAGCTTAGGAAGAAGGAGGATTCATAATATTAGATGACTTGAAGGAAAGAAGAAAATTCTGGGAGCTGAAGGAGGAAGACGAGGACAGGGTGCATTGGCGGTCTAAGTTCACTGACAAAAGGAATGGAACTGCCGTAAGACAGAACACCTAATAATAATCAATGTATATCTTATACACTGGTTTCATTGGTCAAATAGTCAATGGCGTCACTTTTTGCATTGTACTGGACTGCCGATAATGGGGAGGTCAAGGTTCAAATTCCGGAAGGGTGTATTTTCAATGTTTTATCCTAAATGGTTTACCACTCTCCCTCCATGCAAATACGGGTACACATCTTTTAAACTAAATCATCTGCATATAACACACTAGCGTAATTATTACGCGACTTATAACTAACTTAAGTCCATCAACGACACAACAACCAAACCTCCTGTTAATTCATCACTGTGCAAGGGAAAACTCACATTCAAACAATGATAACTTTTTCAGCGCTATAGAGACTCGAACTAGGGACCCTTGGTTAAACAGGCCGACACGCCACCAACGCACATTCATAGTTAACAGCCACAATTCCCAGAGTAGATAATACACTGTTGTTTTTGTAATTGAACTTTAAAAAGTTTGTAATTTTCAGAATTTATTTTTCTCTCTTGGCATGTCAAGTTAGACCGGAAGAAAGGCGGAAAGAAATCAGCAAAGCGGAAGAAGCGTCTGATGATTAGGAGATGTCATTTGCAGGTCAGCTGAGGAGAAGAGTGAGGGGGGAAACCATCTGGGGGGAGGGAACTTTTGTGGCAAATCTTGAAGACGAAAGATTTGCTAAAGACTGGAACTGACGTGAAATGCTGTATATTTGGGATATGCCTCATTTTTAAACAAAGAAGATTCATTTTACTATTATTATTATTATTATTATTATTATTATTATTAGCACCGCGTATTACTACCCCTTCGGGTTATACGCACTTACGCTAATGTGTAATGGTAGGGTGATTGTGAGATGAAATGAAGTACCTACAGTTTAACGTGGAATCCGAACCACGGTGGAGGCCTGGCATTCCCCACATTCACAAGATGTCTTGTCAGAGGTGAAGGAAGGGTTTGTTAATCAGATAAATTTATGCCAGGACCGGGGATTGAACCCCGGTTCATTTTACTAATTCTTCTACAAATTGTTAGTTTTCGGGTTCGACATCTTACTACCCGTCCGGGATATCCACATATTTACACTAATGAGGTAGAGATGAGGAAAGTAGAATAGTACCGTCCTCCACGTCTTACTACCCGCCCGGGATATTTACATATTTACACTAATGGGGTGGAGATGAGGAAGGTAGAATAGTACCATGCTCCACGTCTTACTACCCGTCCGAAAAATCCACATATTTACACTAGTGGGGTAGAGATGAGGAAGGTAGAATAGTACCGTGCTCCAAGTCTTACTACCCGTCCAGGATATCCACATATTTACACTAGTGGGGTAGGAAAGAGGGAGGTATAATTTCGAATAAACCTACCCAAAATCTCTCAGAGGAAGATGGAAAACCCATTTTAGGAAATACATATCTAATACATCCAGTCAAATTCGAACCCCACGTATCCACCATTGTGGTTTAGATTATATTAATTATATATCCCACCCCAAGTTATTCCTGCCTTGATGTGGTAGGCGTGTTTTAGTTTAAATTAAATCAGGAAGTTTCAGCTGAATAGTAAGGAAAAAAAAATTACTATATCATGATTAATTAGAAAAAAAAAGAATAAAATGAAAAAGGTGGTTTTAAAAAACTAAGTTCATTATTTAAAAAAAACGGGTGATAAAAACTATTCTTTGACTGTTTTTGTTTTGTCTTCCACAAGGACAATAAACCAAAATATATTTTTTCCATTGCGGTATTTCTTGTCTAGAGAATTCTTAAAATACTTTTTATTAGGTGATATAAAAATGTTGTTTTGTTCTTTGTCTTTCTAACAGTCAGGGATAAATAATTACCAGCGATTAACGGCGTGTTTTGGGGAATCAATAAGCGAGCCTCGTATAAAATACAAAAAAAAAAAGTTTATTTTGGAGACGATCTTAAAATAAAATGTAAAAAAGGTAACAAATAGAATTCAAAGTAAGATTTTTGGGAAAAACAATAGAGTAGGTCTATATAGACTAGTAAGGAAATAGGTTTAGAAGTTAACGCTGAAATGAATAAGTATACAGATTGTGGACAGTAATTAAGATATTATTGTGAACAACATTTCATTTGACAGGGTTAATGAGTTTAAATATTTAGGAACAATTTAAACTAGCACTAACGATATTAGATTGTAAATTAGGAAAAGAATACAGTCAGGAAATGCTTGCTATTACTCGATCAGTTAGTTGTTGACATCTCATCTGCTGTCGAGTAGGGATGGGGTATTAAAGAAAAGTATCGATACTGTACTTATTTAAAGTATCGGAAGAAAAATATCCATACCGTATTAGTATTTAAAGAAAATTATCGATAACAGTAAGGATCGGTATTAACATTTTAGTCTGGATTTTTTTATCAAGTAATAATTTCAACTTTTGATTAGTAATAATAATATTAGTATTTTCATGTTTATTTAAACACTGAAAATTATTATTATTATTAGCACCGCGTCTTACTACCCGTTCGGGTTATACGCACTTACGCTAATGTGTAATGGTAGGGTGATTGTGAGATGAAATGGAGGACCTACAGTTTAACAAGGAATCCGAACCACGGTGGAGGCCTGGCATTCCTCAAATTCACAAGATGTCTTGTCAGAGGTGAAGGAAGGGTTTGGTAATCAGATAAATCTTTGTCGGGACCGAGGATTGAACCCCGGCCGCCAGCATAGAAGTCTGACACCTTACCCCTAGACCGCCAGGTTACCCACTGAAAATTATAATTATTTAACCATATTATAGTGTATTTAGGTCTATCGCGTCTATGCTGTGTGTTGGAACTTGGAGGGTATTATAGATATTATAAAAGGTTTTAGCACACCAGCTTTCAAAATGTATATGAAAATTTAGCTGATGGAAAGTTATTTAATAGCTAAATAGGATAAGTAATATATTTTTTCAATCCATTTTGTGCCCTTCTTTAACCATAGTAAACATTTAATCTCAGAATGAGTGAAGATATTAAAAAAGTTGTTTTTTTGATACCAGAGTGTTAGTATTACCAGTAAAAGTATCAGTAAAAAGATATCGAGTAAAAAAACACTAGTATCGAAAGGAAAATATCAAAATTAATAAAGTATCGATACTTTTTTCAAATCTCTACTGTCAAGGAATGTAAAGCTTAGAATATACAAAACAATAATTTCATCAATTGTTATCTACGATTGTGAAACGTGGTCGCTTAGCTTCCACGACTTTAACAAATTTAGGATGTTCTAAGACAAAGAGATTAGGAAGATATTTGGTCCATAAAGGAATGCAGATAATGGAGAGTGGAGGAGGCTACATAACGATTAGTTACATATCCTGTACACTTATTTCCCGACGATGTTGGAGCTCGAACTACGGCCGGGAGTTCCGAGGGTATTTGTTTTACTAAGTTGTTTCCCTGACTTCCTTAACGCATCTGTGAGTACATTCCCTCTCAATTACACCTTAATCATCCTTATCACATTACTTTAATAAAAATACTTATAAAATCACTGTGTCGAGTTACTTGGCAAACCGACAATCCTAAGGGAATTTGCTTGGTCAGAGAAAAATACAGGGAGTTTTATAAATATTTATGGAATTTTTATATACAGTATTATATAAATAACACAATTTAGAATATTCAAAATATAATTTATCTTTCAGTTAGTAAATACCGTGAATCTATTTTAAGATCATTCGACAATAGAAATTTGACTGTACAATTTTAAGAAGTGTAATTATAACCCAGGGGCGGATTTACGCATTGGCCTAGTAACAACGTGTCTCAGGCGGCAGATTTTAGGGGCGGCAAATTTTGAATGACAAAAAGAAAATACAAATCTTTTTCTGCCAATAATTTTATGACTTCATCGTGTGTGTGATTGTTGTGGTTAGCTGTAGCTGCGTACCAACATGACAAAAGTATCGCCCTAATTCACTGACATTCGTCCTAATTGAAGGTCACTTATTGGATGAAAAGGATATTCCTGTGATCATTGACTAGTTCTCTCAGCAGAAATCAAGGCGAAAAAAAACAAGTTGACTATTTTCTTATTGAGTACATGCTAATATGTTATCTGTAGTAACATGTTCTACAGCCTACTAATGCAGACTTTGGATTTTTAAATTATATAATATTTGAATTTGTGTACTGTGATGGTTTAAGAGCCTTTATTTAAATTTTTTAACTCTTTGCTTGTATTCTTACAACATTAACATCACTATAATAAATAATAAAGTAATGTAAGAACATTTATCTGCCATTCCACAGATAGCACTAGTGTATAGCTTATGGTATATATGTGTCTGTGTATGAGGGGTGTTAAGGGGGGAATGAGGAGTCAGAAAATTAGAATTTAAGGTAGGAAAAGTGGGCGGAAAATTATCTAGTGCTTATGGGCAGCGGAGTCTTAAGTCCACCGCTCTTATAACCTATAAATAGTGATATATTTCTTTAAAATCTTCACAAGCTATAACGGGTCAAACTTGATAGTTTATGTATTTTATGCGTCATTAATAAAATAATAATATAAATATTTCATAGTGTACACCTCATATGCATGTCCAGTTATACTAAATATCAAACCTATACATTACATACGTACCTTGAAAAAGATACGCAAAAAGGTTAAAACTTCTAGTTTGACCTCTTATGAGCTGTAAACTGTAATAATTTGAAATCATTGAATCACTATTTATAAATTATGATTGTATACTTGTTATAATTGTGAAATAAATTTATACTGTTGAATGTCCTTAACACAGCTGATCGTATCAAGCAGAACTAATATCGATTCTCACAAAGTCATCATGTGATGTCCGTTCTTTCCACCCTTCTACCAAAGTTAAGACATGGTTGTTCACATGAAATTGATTATATTAAAGGTCGGCAACCTGGTGGTCTAGGGGTAGGGTGTCAGACTTTTGTTCTGGGGGTCCAGGGTTCAAATTTCGGTCACGGCACAGAGTTATCTGATTGCCAAACCCTTCCTTCACCTCTGACAATACGTGTCTTAATCACAACCTGTGAATGTGAGGAATGCCAGGCCTCCACCATGTTTCGGATCCCACGTTAAACTGTAGGTCCTCCATTTCATCTCACAATCATCCTACCATTACACATTAGCGTAAGTGCGTATAAGCTGAACGGGTAGTAAGACGCGGTGCTAATAATAATAATAATAATAATAATAATAATGATTATATTAAAGGTGGAAGAAAGAAAGAAAGAATTTCGCAATATGATCTCACTGATATATATTTTGAACTACCAAACAGCCGATTGCCGGCGGGGTGCTAGTGAGCGTGAGTATAGGGCAGTATTTTTGAAGTTTTTATAGAATAAACTTTTTTTTTAAATAAATCAAATATTTCTTCTATAGATTCATAGAGTTTAGTTTTATGCACTTGCTAATCTCAACAGTTGTTGAATATCTGTCAAAAATGTCCTGTAATTTAATGACAAACTTTTCTCTTCATTTAAGAAGTTTGTCACCAAATGCTGCCATGTTCATGACAGATATTCAACAACTGTTGATTTCACCATGTGAAGAAAACTAAACTCTTATGTTCCTATAGAAGAAATATTTGATTTATTTTGGAAATCAAATATTTATGCTATAAAAACGGCAAAATTAATGCACTAAACTCGCATTCACTAGCACCTCACCTTAAGCGGAAATCGTTTAACCCCTCCATAGAGTGACACAAATTAAGAATGTGTATGTATCTAGGGGAAAAAAAATGTCATCTTAAAAATATGATGTTAGTAAATATACTTAGTATTGACACATATCTACAGTGTGTCTAATATCTGAGAAAACAGGAACTAGCCAGGAATTTGAAGTGGTCGGCGAAAAAAAACGGGAATAAGTCAGGAATTTGGTAGATTACATAAAAAAAACTGAAAAAATGTTTTTCTCAAAATATGAAATATAATAATCATTAAATCAGTAATTAGAATGTGATTCACACTGGGTTTTTTTTTGAAGCTGTGTAAAATATTTTATAATTTTATAAATCCTTGTAGACTATGTTAATACAAATAAAAAGGTTTTTTTTAAAAAAAATTAAACTTATTAATATTCATAAAAAAAATTAATGATAGGGTAGGAGGGTGTGACATACTTTATAGTCGGGAATTTTAGGAAATGATCAAGGGAAATCAGGGAAAAAGTAAGAGATGTTATTGGTCAAGTTGAGTAGACACCATGATATTCATATATATTGGAGAGACAGTGTAGAACCATTTGGAAAAACCACCCACAGTACACCTGAAAGAGATACGAACCTCGTTCTCCCAGTCATCAGCAGTCTAGGGTAGCACGTCAGACCATGTGGCCACCGATGTGGGTTTCTTATTAAATATATGCCTCCACGGACTTTTTTAATCTACATCCTGGCAGGAAGACTCCTACAGGACATTTTAGTGACCAAGACAAATAGCCTGAGTTATAGATGAGTTATAAAAAAAATTGTTTGACATTAAAACTACTTCACGATAGAACTAACAATTTTGTGACACTGTACAACTATTTTCATAATTATTAAAGAAGTAATGGTTTTTGTTCAACGTTGTATCTTTATAGCTCGCTGAATACAACGTAAATTAATTAACATGGGAAATCCTATCTTGACCGGCCGTCACAGATAGGCAAGTCCTTAAGAAAGTAGTGGCAACGCTGTCACATGAATGGATGTTCCTTCTTCCTACCTTTCCTTTCGACTCAACGATATGCTTGATATCGATTTAAATACATTACACGTAATCGATGTTTCCGCTTCTGTCCCTGTTAAAACATTGGAGCTTACACTAACAGAAGAACCTCATCGGAATATCAAACCCACCTGTCACATGTGCAACGTGATACATACATTCACAATAGGTTTATCTCATGCTGATGGGAGCTTATCGCAATATAACACAAGTTTTACGCCCCGACTCAACGTGATAGATAAACCTTGTAACCAACGAACATCATAGTATGGTAATAATTGAAAAAAAACACAAACAAAACTGTACGGTGCACCGCATAGACGTTCTCTTTCTTTAACCTTAAAATAAATACATTTAATTAAAACTGTTTTCTTTGTGAAACGAAATAATGTACACTTTAGTAGAAACACACCACCAAATAACATAAATTAAATAATATAAAATGTTACAAAAACATTGAGAAAAGAGGAGCATCTTTGTCCACCAAAGAATATAAAAATTAATTTAATTTTTCAAAGTAACACATAACAAATACTTGTTTTTAGCTCAGGTACAATTGGTTTTATAAAAAAATACATTCATAGTAAAAGAGTTTTATGTTTAACAATACTACATCTTTACAATGATAAATTAGTAGTATCTCAAATACAGTAGCTCCATGGCTTCTTTGGTGCTGACTGACAGCTCACAGCTGACTTCTGACAGTCAACATTTAGGTATATACCTAAATTTTGACTGTCAAACGTGACAGCTGCTAAACACATGTTTTTGCAGATCATCTGGCTTGGTGTAGGGATATGTAATTTGGTCTGGCAGCTTTTTAAAACTGTCAGTCAGCACCAAAGAAGCCATGGGGCTACTGTAGTTACGGAGATATGAGAAAAATGGGAAATTTTTGCCAAATCTTTAGTACACACAAAGTTATTTTCATGGATAAATCAAAATTTCCATTTTGTTTGTTATGTTAAACAGTATATAGATACCCTATTTAATCAAAATCGTTATAGTGAATTTTGAGAAAATATACTTTTTCTCTTTTTGCCCTTCAGCCAACTACCCTTAATTTTAGGGCTAGATATTTAATTCCAAAAACCCCTCGAGGGACTTTAAAACTCTAGATGCCAAGTCTTAACCCGATCAGTAAAACAGTTTCGGCTCTTGGCTGACAGACAAATGGACAGACACATAAGCAGACAGACAGACAGATGGACAGACACATAAGCAAACAGACAGACAGATGGACAGACACATAAGCAAACCGACAGACAGATGGACAGACACATAAGCAAACCGACAGACAGATGGACAGACACATAAGCAAACAGACAGACAGATGGACAGACAAATAGGCAGAGAGACTGATATATGGACAGAAAATGGGCAGACAGATAACTAGGCAGATAAATGGCAGGCAGACGGCATAGCAAATACACTTTTTATGTTTCAGGGGGTCATTCATTACATGTCAACATCCATCAAAATCTTGAACTCTATATATTTTTTTTACGATCAGAACACTTCCTCTGAGTGCTCGCGAGAAAGTAAATACATACTCATTACACCCTGCATATTACATGAGAGAAATTTTCCAATTTTCATCATTTCTCAATAACTATTTGAGATATGAATTAACCTAGCACTGTAAAATTGTAGTATTATTAAATATCACAATCTTTTATTTGAAATATATTTTTATAAAATTAATAATTTCTTAGCTATAAGCAAATATATACCTCCTAGGGAATGAATTTGATTCTTATGCTCTTTGGTCGAAAAGCTGTTTCTCTTTTCTCAATTTCTCTGTAACATTGAATATTATTTCATTTACGATCTTTGGTAAAATGTTTCTTCAACAGTGTATAGACCTATTATCTCGTTTAAAAAATCTTACGAGTTTTTCAGTAAATTTCTATTTTAAGACAAAGCGGGTGAAAGTCTATGCGGTGCTCCGTACCATTTATTAGATAAAGCAGTGAGAAGGTCTTTACGGTGCACTGAACCCTTTATGTTAATATAAAATCAGACAAAGGAGAAGATTGGTATTTTTGACTCATTGCATGTATCAAATAATAGTTAACCCAATCTGAACAAGAAATCAGATGAAAATGATACCATTTGGATGCCCAAACGTGACACTGGAGCTATCACACGTGTTAACTCAGGTTTAAAAGAACTTTAGGCCAACGTGTGTATACTTCTCGAGCTTTTTTTTTTTAAGGACCTCCCAAGTAGAAGACAAATCCAAACACCGTGCGTTGATGTTGCCACCTTTTCAGCACATCTTCATCCTGTTGCGTCAAGGTGTTGACATCTTTAAGGCTAGTGTTCTTGATGAACAACTTGATACGTTCAGCTATTCTATTCAAACAACTCCGCTTTGTGAACTGAATGTAGCGCAGTGCGTCAAACAAAGATACATCGCTTTTTCTTTCTTTAATATATGCGGAGGAGTGTTTTCTTAGGGTTTTGTGTTTTCACTTCTCTTGAGAGGGGAAAGATATATATAACAAAAAAAGATTTTTCTTCCACTTTTTAGAAAGAAGAATGGTAAATGCAAATTTCAATTTACACTTTATTCTGTATTGAATAGATGCAAAGATAGAGCAGAATTTCTTGGTATTCCAGTATCTTACTGTGGATTTTAACCAAATATTGACAATGGTAAAGGTCAGTTAAATTTCGAAACATATTTCAAAGACTGGGCTGGAAGATGTTACCGGTGGAATAGTTGGTGATATAAACGTAGTTTCATCAAAACTTTAAATAGTTCAAATATCAGGCTAAAGTATTATTCATGAAGGTGGCCAATTATTCTTATTTGTCATACACCTGGAATGGGTTTCAACCATTTTATATATCAATTTTAAACTGAACATTGTTTTGATTTGTCCAAGAACAATAATTTCGAAGCAGTCCAGAACATTATTTCATGTGTTATTAAAATATATATCTATATCTCATAAAACAGTTCAATAGGATATAATAACCTTATTTTAGCCCCATTGTATACACACATTTAATTAGTTTATAGATTATCTTGTCTATATTTTTGTTAATAATGGAACCCCTCATACTGTTTTAATAAACGGTTTTATTTATTAAAACTCATTATCTTGGTGCCACAATAGGCATGCTCATATTACATTTCACGCATTATTAACTATGGGATGACTTAATTACTTACTTGGAACATCAAACATTTCCTTTCTCTTCTTAGAAGTAGTAACATTTCATTTTACTACTAGTGGGTCACTGAAATCTTTCTTGACTTGTCTTCTGTTTGCCATGGTTATATCTGCACATACCTCGAATGAAGCGACCTCATCATACTAGTAAGGGTACTGAGAAGTCTTAAGACATTCGTTTCGAAGTTGGGAAGGTATAGTAATTATTGCTTAGTGATCTCTGGCACATAAACTGAACGTATATCAGACACGTGGTTTGACTAATAAATTATAATGAATAGGTTAAAAAATACTGATTTAAATACACCCCTTTGTTCTCACATGATTTGGCGCATCCTTTCTGGAATTGAAACGAAAAGCTTGATGTGTTTATAAATTTTGTTTGTCTTGAATAAAATAGTGTGAGAACAATACTTAATAAAAATAATCGTTGATTAACGTTTGTTTTAATAAATATCCTGGACTTTTCTCATTATTAAAATAAAAGGTGTGTTCTGTTTATTCTTGCATAGAAACAACTTAAAATATGTACAAAAATTTAAAATAGTGTTCTCTTTTCAGGTAAGTGGCTGAAAGATATTCACGCGAGAAATCACTTGAAGTGGAATGCCCTCTTAAGAGTTTAAAGTGGAAAAATTATGGCCTTTTTACGTAAGTTACTTCAATCAATTTGATTAATTTATATTTATATAATCACCCACTTTGAGGGTCTAATGCATTACTCTAGCATTAGACTGGATTGTCGAGCAATTATAATGATTAAATTTAATTATGCTTTGACTTTTATAAGAAGATTCGATTCTAAGCATTCTGAAACACATACTTTTCATGTGTCACTAAAAATATATATGTTTATATCATAAAACAGGCCAAAGTATCTTAGTATCCTATTCGCATTACTGGCAGCCGAGACTTAACACGAGAATGAAGTGCTAGACCATGCCATCACCCATGTTGGTTTTAGACTAGTTAATGTTCTAATCATTAATTAAATACTATATGCTATAATAGACTATATGTAAACATTGTTTTTTAAGTAGATTATAGTCCCGGCATAAATTTATCTGATTACCAAACCCTTCCTTCACCTCTGACAAGACATCTTGTGAATGTGGGGAATGCCAGGCCTCCACCGTGGTTCGGATTCCACGTTAAACTGTAGGTCCTCCATTTCATCTCACAATCACCCTACCATTACACATTAGCGTAAGTGCGTATAACCCGAACGGGTAGTAAGACGCGGTGCTAATAATAATAATAACAT
>CABFVX010002302.1:7279-21326 GCA_902151425.1 Timema shepardi | reverse complement strand
CCCCAAAAAAAAAAAATTGTTTTTAATTAGTAGATTAGAGAACACCTCGTCAAATCAAACGAGAATCGTAAACAAAACGTCATACAATTTTCTGCCTATGAATGGTTTAGTGATAAAATGTCCGAGTTTATTTGAAAGAGTAAATATTCCTCTTTTTTACCCCCCTCCCCCCTATTTGACCGTAACAGGCATTAAAACAGCCGCTAATTAGAGTTGGCCTGTTTGACGCCAAAGTTGTTCGCTCCATTTGTTTCTGACTAATGCAATGTTAATAGCGATGTTATGTAAACGTACGTAGCTGTGTTTTGGAATGGGGCCAATTCCTCCCTTCCTTCCCCCAGTATGACCATCGTCATGTTAGTTAGAGTATTAAGCGCTTGGTTCGTTGCAGCTGCTATTTGCGCCATATTGATCTGACAAGATCCACTGCCATATGCTCCAACTGACCGATGCACCAGTTCAACTTTCAAACCGATGAGGATAATCATTTACACTGGGGTAAGCATTGAATGGCTGGCAGTAAAACATAAGTATCGAAAAAATATATTATTTTAAGTGTCCACGTAAATCTCTAACTAGAAAGTAGAAGGACCTCTTTCTGTTTATAAAAATTATCCTAATCCATTTTTTTGAATACTTATTAGTGCGATAATCTGCAGCCATGACTGCAACAATGCACTATATATGCGAGCGTGTCTCAATTACACCACTCATAGCCCAGTTCGTGGAATGATTCTTCTTATTAGGTCCCGTCCTTTTGTCAGTAAACTTAGACCGCCAATGCACCCCATCCTCTGCCAACTCCTTCAGCTCCCAGAACTTTCTTCTTTCCTTAAAGTCATCCAATATTTGAATCATCCTCCTTCCTAAGCTACTCTTTCCCTCAACTTTGCCTACTATGACACCGTGCAGAAGACAGTTCCTTCTATGGAAGTGTCTGATCCAATTTGCTTTGTACCGAAGAATCACATCCAGAATGGATCTCTTCTCACCCAATATTCTTAATACTTGTTCAACTATCACCCTGTTAGTCCACTTGATCTTCTTAAGTCTTCTACAGAACTCTATTTCAAAGCTCTCCAAGTGTTTCTTTTCCAGCTTCCTAAGAGTCCAAGTTTTTGCACAAAACTGCGTGATGTTTCAAATGTAGCATTTCTTCAGTTTCTTACTCAGTTCCAAACTCACTGCTAGTCAGCAGTAACCTCTTCTTGTTGAAAGCTTCCTTGACCACGGTGATCCTCAATCTAATTTTCTTGGTGCAGTAAGCATTCTTTGTCAGCAAACTTCCCGGGCAATTGAACTAATCTATGCTTTCCAACTCCTAGTTTCTCATTTTTATTTTCAGTGGATATTATTTTTTTTGGAAATCGCAATCACTTTTAACTTCTCAATGTTGATCTTCATGACATATTTGACCCCTATCTACACCAGTCAGTCCATAATTTCGTACAACTCTTTTCTATTTCTGGCCAACAATGCTAGATCATCTACATATTTTATTGTGCTGATGACGCGTCCTATCCTGCAATTACCACGTCCTACCAGGACTTCCCTGACCAGCCACTCGCTATAGAAGTTGAACAGACTGGGTGACAAACAGCATCCCCTCCTCACTCCTCTTCATATCTCTCTGCTGTTGGTCTCTCCATCATTCAGCTTCACCTTCACTTGCTGTCCCAGGTACAGGTTTGCAATCGGCCTTCTGTCCCTCCAGTTGATGCCGATCTTCTTGGGATTATTAGCCAGTATACTACGTTGCCCAGGAGACGCCCGAATGTATTAACAGTACATCCTTTCCGTGGAGACGCTTTCCATTTCCCGGTGAGATGAGGTGATGGTGGTAGCGAATATGAGGGCGTAGAACCAATGGAAAATCTTTAACCTAATTTAGGCATAATTAACCAAAACCTGGTGACAATTGAGATAATCCCCCATTCAGAAAAATTATCCATGCTACCAGACGGGAATAAAACCCAGGACCCCTAGGTTCACAGCCATGTGTACTTACCACTATACCACGCTGCCGGTTACAGTAGCCTCCATGGCTTCTTTGGTGCTGACTGACAGCTCACAGCTGACAGCTGATGGCTTTGAAAAGTTACCAGACCAAATTATGTATCCCTACACCGACCCATATGATCTGCAAAAACATGTGTTTAGCAGCTGTCACTTCTGACAGTCAACATTTAAGTGAGCTGTGAGCTGTCAGTCAGCACCAAAGAAGCCATGGGGATAGCAATCCATTAGTTCAGTGTTTTTCAAACTGTGGTCCCCCTTCACTCCACTATGGTTCTCTCAGGCCCCGTGAGGCAATTTTACAATATTATTTATTTGATTTTCACATTATAAATAGCATCATTGATTAGGAGTGACCATTTTTTCAAATCTGAATAGAGGGTAGGTGCCAAGGGCCATGCGATGACTTACGTTTGATTTACACTTTTACAGTTTTAAATTTATCTTTCTTTATTTAATGTTTTTACAATTAGTGTACAGTTTTTTTATAAGGGCTCCAGTATGTACATTTTCTGATGTAAGGGCTCAGTCGTTCCGAAATGTTTTCCAACCCCTGCACCCCTTAATATTTATCTACACAACGCAAACTGGTGGCGAGACTCTGTTAAGAAATAATAATAGCTTGGAAGCCGCTTCGTTGGTCACATGTTCTAAGGGCATCACTCTTTCAATAGGCTAGACTGCCGGTGATAGGGAAATCGTGGTTCAATCCCGGTCGGGGGTACTGTGGATGATTTTTCTCAAATGGTTTCTTGTACTCTCTCCACACAAATGTGGATACGATTCCTCTAAGTTCAAACGTTCCTAATCCCTAATCATTTAGCGTAAATAGTGCATAGGTTTGTAACCCGAATGGGTAGTAATAGCGAAAAAAAGAGAATCATTATTAGCATTATTAGCACCGCGTCTTACTACCCGTTCGGGTTATACGCACTTACGCTAATGTGTAATGGTAGGGTGATTGTGAGATGAAATGTAGGGCCTACAGTTTAACGTGGAATCCGAACCACGGTGGAGGCCTGTCATTCCTCACATTCACAAGATGTCTTGTCAGAGGTGAAGGAAGGGTTTGGTAATCAGATAAATCTGTGCCGGGACCGAGGATTGAACCCCGGACCCGCAGCACAGAAGTCTGACACCTTACCCCTAGACCACCAGGTCACCCAAAAAAAATTTTTTTTAAAAGCTTGAAAGTAATTTGTGCTTTAACTCAAGCTTTGGACAAATGCAGGAAGAATCTTTTGGGCTGGGATGGAGGCGCAAAAAGAGCGAGCGAGACAGAAAGAGGGCAATCTACGCCAAATCCTGTCCAAACAGCCCCCCTCCCCTCTTCCCAACATACCCAACACTCCTCTCTTTCTCCCCCACAATAGAAGAGGGGGGGGGGAGATGTATCTATCTGGCCCTGTATTTGGCTACAGGATTATACAGTCTGTTGAATAGGGAAAAAGAGGGGTTGGGGAAGGGAAACATTCAATCCAGTTGGGTTTTTAATCCACCCTCCCGCCGATGGATATATCTGTGTGGTTGTGTGGTTTAAGTCCTGAACAGTGTTGCCAATGCACCCCCTCAACCCCCTCTCCACCCCCTCATCATTCTGTTCATATCCTCTTGCTGCTTGGACTAACGTTATTGGGGATAGGGTTTTAGGTTGGGAGCACTGCTTCCTCTGTCTAGCAATAAAGTATGATAAATTTGAGAGTTTAACGGATTTACCCAATTAGTGGACACTGTTTGCACTGTATCACACGTTTGACAACGTTTAATTCCAGTCCCCCAAGTATGGTACCTGAGCGCTTCTTCCTCTAACTATAACGTCTTGTCGCTGAGACTTTCTCCTGTCTACTTATTTACCTCTACCTGATACTTTCCCTAAACTAACAATGGGTATCTGAGCGCTTCTTCCCCCTGCCTATAACGCCTTGTCATTGAGCTATTCCCCTGCTGCAGATTAAGGCCTTGAGGATGCGGAACGGATCTGGTAGCTATTGTTGATCATCCGCTCAAACTTATAGCATTGATTAGTACCAAAACATCACCTTCAATAAAAAAAAGATTTATTATTATTTTACATGTAGTATATGAAAATAAATAATAAAAATAAATAATGACGTATAACTTATCATACGTCTGAGATTAACTACATTTTTTCACCTGAATCAACACAAACAAGTTCTGAGAAGCACTCATTTGTCTCTGAAATTTTCGTATAATGTTTTGTTTATAGAAAACAATCAATATTATTATATCTTACTTGCTTATTATATGACACAGGGGATTTTAAAGTTCACTGCCGCAGTTACAAAAATACGCCACCTATCCCTATCCTTAGCTAGTCCTATCCATTACAACTCACTACAACCTATCCCTATATTTAGCTAGTCGTATCCAGTCCAACTCATTACAACCTATCCCTATATTTAGCTAGTCCTACCCAGTCCAACTTATTACACACTATTCCTATATTTAGCTAGTCCTATCCAGTCCAACTCATTACACCCTATCCCTATCTTGAGCTAGTTCTATCCAGTCCAAATCATTACACCATATCACTACCTTAAGCTAGTCCTATCCAGTCCAACTAATTACACCCTATCCCTATCTAAAGCTGGTCCTATCCAGTTCAACTAATTACACCCTATCCCTATCTAAAGCTGGTCCTATCCAGTTCAACTCATTAAACCCTATCCCTATCTTAAGCTAGTTCTATCCAGTCCAAATCACTACACCATATCACTACCTTAAGCTAATCCTATCCAGTCCAATTCATTACACCCTATCCCTATCTAGAGCTAGGTCTTCCCACTGATCTCTTCCCAATGGGCTTTCCAGTCAATACTGTTATAGTTTCTCCCATTCGTACTGCATGTCCTGTCCATAATACATGTTACTTGATTACTCTAACAATGTTTTGTTATTAATTTTTATTTTCATGTATTTTACAATAAAATACCTATTTTGATTTAAGTAATGGATCCACATTGTTTAGTCATATATTTATGTAACAAAGTGAGGTTAATGTTCGAATCTCCACCGGGTGCACCAGGACTAGTATATTATTATTATTATTAGCACCGCGTCTTACTACCCGTTCGGGTTATACCCACTTAAGCTAATGTGTAATGGTATGGTGATTGTAAGATGAAATGGAGGACCTACAGTTTAACGTGGAATCCGAACCCACGGTGGAGGCCTGGCATTCCCCACACTCACAATATGTCTTGTCAGAGGTGAAAGAAGGGTTTGGTAATCTGATAAATCTTTGCCGGGACCGAGGATTGAACCCCGGCCGCCAGCACTGAAGTCTGACACCTTACCCCTAGACCACCAGGTCGAGACTAGTATACCACATGTGAATTATCACTACTGTTTTACCTACTCCTTCAAAGGTAATATGGGAGCATTTCTTCTCAAATGAGTTTCTCACGCCTGCTCTTTAGCAGAATTCTTCAAAAACTATGGCCATTTTGTGCACTGTCTTGGTAATATTATGCATTCAGTCTATCCACATATCTACACTAATGTGGTAGAGATGAGGAAGGTAGAATAGTACCGTGCTCCACGTCTTACTACGCTTCCGGGATATCTACATATTTACACTAATGGGGTAGAGATGAAAAAGGTAGAATTTACAATATATTTACCAAAATTTTTAAAAAGTGATAGAGAGAAAGCAATTGGTAAAAACTTTCTTTAAAAAACACTTCGTGTCTTCGAAAAGACAATATTTCACCGTACACATTCGTCTTATATCAAGATTTGTTTAACCAAATATTTGATATTCGAATCACCTCAAACCCCATAAACTTTTCATTTTTTTATGTATCACTCATTCGTCCCCTCATGAAAATTATTTAATAAACATTGATAAATACGTTTTTATAAATTAAATACTTCAACTCCCAAGGGTGAAACGCTCCTAATAAATATTTCAAAAGAATATTTTTTTTATAGATCCATAAAAAGATATTTATTAAAAAGTGAGTACTGTTTAAAAAAAAGTTAGAGTAGTTTATTAATATCACACACACACACACACACACATACAGGTCCAACATCCCCACTGTAAGCTCAGTCTTTGGGAGTTATTCATCATAGCCGACGTCCCAATGTAATGAAGGGCCTAGAAATAATTCAACTGTCCTTGACCCCCGTCCTCCCATTTTCTACCCCCTTCCCCCTTCACTGCGAAATGTTTATAAATGTGTATTTTATCCGTGTAGGACAGGCGGGACTAGACTAAGTAAGAGCTATTGCCATACAACAACAATACGCATTGCGGAAGCCTCTGTGATGAAATAATACCAGGCTATAAGGGCAGGAGTTAAGGTGGGCGTGTTGGGAACGCGAGGAAGGTGTTTTTTTGCAATTTTTACAGCAAAACATGTTTTTTGGTCAAAATAAATCAAATATTGCTTCAGTAGAACACATAAAGTTTAAATTTCTTCACATCAACAGTTGTTGAATATTTGTCAAGGGTGTCCTGTAATTTCAAGAAAACGTTTTATCTTCATTTAAAAAGGTTATTAGATAATTCCCCTATGCCCAAGACAGATATTCAACAACTGTTGATATCAACATGTGAAGAAAAATAAATTCTATGTGTTAACATAGAAGCAATATTTGCTTTACCCCACTTTGGTGGCCGCGTGGTCTAACGCACTACTCTAGTGTTGGGCTAGACTGCCAAATACGTGGATATGAGGGATCAATCCTGGTCTGGTGCACTGAGGGTAGTTTTCCTAAATGATTTTTCACTCTCTTTCCACTCAACGCAAATCAAGTGCACTTCGTTTCAATTAAACCTTCCTAATTCCTAAGCTATTAGTGTATTAATACATAGGCGTATAACCCGAACGGGTAGTAAGACGTGGTGCTGAAAGAAAAATTGATTTATTTTGAACAGAAAAATTTTTGCTATAAAAAATATAAAAGCATAGATTCTTTCTTCCGTTCCCTGCACCTTAATATAAGTTGTATTTTTAATTTTAACGTTCTATTGATGGGTTTTAAACTTTTTTGTGTACTCTTTTTTTATGATATTTATTTTATTTTAATACATTTAACTGCCAGTGTCCACTGACATAGTGGCTATGTAATTGATTACGAACTCAAGGCACTCTGGTTCAAATCCTAGATTAACTATCAATATATTTACTTTCTCATAGGGTTGCGAGGTTTAAAAAAAAATTAGGTAGAGGCAAAGAGAGGCTTTATACATGCTAATCACATTTTGTGATTGTGTGAAATGCCAGGCCTCCACCGTGGTTCGGATCCCACGTTAAACTGTAGGTCCTCCATTTCATCTCACAATCACCCTACTATTACACATTAGCGTAAGTGCGTACAACCCGAACGTATAGTAAGACGGGGTGCTAATAATAATAGTAATAATAATAATTTAAACATGAGAACCAAAACTGAAGAAGAGAAGTGTTTTGTTGTTTTAACGAAACACGACTTTTAATTTTTAAATTATTTAAGTTTATTTAGATAAAGAAATGGGTTTAAAGAAAAAAAAGGACACTCAGTTATTTTACTATAACATATTTGAATTTACAAATACTAACGTTATATATGTCATTTAATCATTAGTTGGTGTTAAAATGTTGTTTAGTGGCTGTTTTAAAAATGATTATATGTTGGGATAGGTCCTATTTATTGAGATAGTTCATATAGGTTCATAATATTTCGAAGATTTCTTCTTCCTTTGAAACGTTTCATAGATGCGATGGTTATTGTTGAGGTTTGAAGTTGAATCGAAGGAGAATTGACCTCAATACATTTCGAAGCTTTGCACACCACTACTATTTGCAGTGGCGTATTCTGAGAAAATTAATAGGTATGCTGTACCTAAAAGCTGCAGGGAGGATTCGGGGGTCAAAGACTCTTAACCACCGGTGTCCAAGAAGGTCAAGAGATGCTTCCCCTGGAAATATTTAAACATGAGTACCTCTAGTTTATAACAATGGATCTCAAACATCTATGTTTTTTCGTACTCGCTTTCTATATTGGGAAACTTCACATCTCCCAACTCCGTAAACTGGGATAACAGTAACAAGGGGGAGATTAATTTCTTATTGGGAATATTTCTCTATCGCTATGTCATTGGTTTATTGCTAAGATATTTACATCTGAAAATTCATTTTATTTTACCTTTTTCTGATCAATCATTTTGAAGCTGTGAAATTACACTCCTAAATTTTGGGATTCCTAGATGTATAATTTTATAAAATCACAATGACTAATAATTAGATAATGTAATTATAAACTTATAAGCAACAACCAAAAGAACAAGGTTAAAACTCCATAAATACTTCATACTAAAAAAACAAAAAACCGTGTCTAGCTAATACAGTTAAATTAGCCCCTCATACCCCACCCTCCCACACCTACTTCACCTGTGTATGCTCTAAAATCGTGGTAAATATGCTTGCCAAATACATGATTACACATGTGTCTAGAATACATAAACATAATCAAATATGTATTTAATTATTGCAGTTTAAAGCTTGTTATTTATACGTTTATTTCACATAGATTATTTTTATTTATTTTATATTTTACTTGAGCTATACTAAGCCTAGTAAATAATCTTTGTGGTTTTTGTTCTTGAATATTTGTTCAACAGTTGGCACACTAATTTTCTTGCGATAAATATTCATCAGGCCATGGGTTGTAAACACCCTAGCTCATTGGCCAATGTTTGTTGGTGAGGGGCAAGGGGGAGTGTTGAAACCCCATAGACATTGATCAAGGCCATTAGAACTTCTCTAGCTTTGACTGCTGTTTTCAAGCAGCAGGTTCTGAGCTTCATAAGCTGGGTAGGTAGAAGACCCTTTTGGAGGAATAATAAAATACAATATTATTTAATTATGAACAGATACTAGTTTACAAATTAATAATATATAGATACATTATACATGTATATTTATTCACAATTTAAACATTAATATTTACACAGTATGCAGAAACAATATTGAATTTATAAACTAGTCCATATAATCATGGGTATGCAGTGCAGGACTAGCATACCCAGAGAAAACAAATAGTGTATTTATTTGTTTTCAGGATCATCCTTCTAATCAAATAAAGTCAAATTTCCTTCGCTTCAACTTCGACACCCGCAATAACCTTCGCATATTCGAAACATTTCGAAATACGAAGAAAAATTTGATAAATTATTAACAGATTTGTAATATATAAATAAATATGACATAATTAAACATAATCATTTCTAGAATATTTATTAAACAAGTGGTGTACTAACATATTCTAGTTCTTCTTGAAGCTAATTGGATTCTTATAGGTTTTTGAAAAATACCCCCTGCTCTAACTTACATAAGGATTTTGATGGAAATAAACTTTTCAAAAATAAAAATGATTCTGCTTTTTTTTTTAACACAACGTCTTACTAACCGTTTGGGTTATACACTTATTTGATAATTACGCTAATGGTTTTATGGGTTATGAAGGTTATATTTAGAGGAAATTTAAAAGCATTTGCGTGGAGGGAAAGTGGAACACAATTTTTTAAACCACCCTTAGAACACCTGATCAAGATTCTAACCTCGATCTCCCCATCATCGGCAGTTTAGTATACTACGAGAGTAGCGCCTTAGACCATGCAGCCACCGAAGTGGGTTACGGTCAAAATGATAACATTCTATTTATAATCATTATTTTATATCTATTTATAGTTAAAAATTTATATCAAAAGTAATGGCTGCGAATCTTATGACCTGGCGTATGAATAGTTTGACACCCTTTCTCAGTCGGTAGCGTGTTTGTCAACTGAGCTAAGAATCCCGGGTTTAATTCTAGGTATGGCCGAAAATAACTATCATTGGTGGTATGTGGATTTTCCCTTTCACACTTAAGAATTAACAGCCGGGGGTTTGATGTTGTCTTTTCTAGATTAAAGTTAGTTTATCATGAGCTAGTTTAGGTTCGTTCAAAAAGCTCACCTTAACTACCTCAAACAAATGTAAAATGAGGGAAATTACATATTAATATTTGAAGGTAGAGTTAATAACATTTCTAGTTACTAGATAAGATTTTTACCTATGAACAATGAATTGATACTACCAGCTCTACCGCTATGGTCAGCTGTTATAATTAAAAAGTAAATAATTATTATTACTTATGTTTTAGTACCAGTTTGTTAGCTATTAGCGACTTAAATCGATAATATCCAAGTAAACAACATGAGGACGGTGAATTTCAGGAAAAAGGAAGATAAACTAATAATTTTATAATATTTGGAGAATTAATTCCCCTAGAGGAGCCATCCAGGTATCAAACTATGTTCGCCTTTACTATGGTTAAGAACGCCTGAGTACGTATAAATAAAATAACCCTGTTGAACTTTACATTCATACAAAACTGCTTTCTTCGTAGTTACATTAATTTTAACTATTTTGTTTTAATTTTTTATGTATAAAAAACCCTTTTCAAATACTTATGCTGAGTCAATTTTCACTATTTACTTAAAAATGAATTAATTATTTTACCAATAAATGTTTAAAATAGCCCACTGAAGCTAAAACCGCCCACAAAATCCCTTGTTACAATGTCCCAGTATGACATGGCTAGTTCTAATTATATTCTTTAATATTGTTATTTCTTTCGTTAACGCAGTCATTATCAACAATATCTCTCGTCAAACTGTGAAACACTTCACAATTCTTGATCATTCATTGGTTTTTTTTTTTGTTTTTTACCTTGCCTGAACCCTATTCGCTGGCAAGATATCAATGAAGAGGAGCTGGTGCATTATGGGAAGGTATCCCTTCGACCAGTGTTAACGGCTAGAATTTATGATATTGGCTTATCGACTCCCAATTTCCTCTAAAAAAAAGTATTTCAATAAATTTTATTAATGTTTTCCATGTAATCTCCATTTCTGACAAAACTTTTTTTTTATCTTTTGTAAAGGGAGTGTAGCGCTTCCGTTTATCTTTCAAATTATATTTCATTTCATCGGAAAGAGTAGTGAGGTTCGATCACGTAGAAATGACACAAGAGTCACCATCTTTCCTGGGTACCATTTTTGAAATTAATCTCAATCTATCTAAAAGCATATTGAATGGTTTTTTTCAACACTCTTTTCTCGCTGATCCGCAACAATGGAGACGCAGACTAAATCTCAAGCTCTCCTATTCTTGTTTTGCCATTGTTGTAGAGATCAGGATTTAAAAACTCTGGCTGGATCTGACGAGCTCCCCCCTCTTCTCCCCCTCTAAATGGTTTCGCAATCTCTTACCAAGAAAATACGGGTACATTTAATCTAAATCTCACATTCCTAATTACTACAACATCAGCGTAGTTAAATGCGATAGCCCCAATGGTGAGGATTAACACATAGGGATATCACTTCCTCTACTAGAAAATCAGTTCTTTCAAAGTTTGTCACCTGGGGATATCAATTCCTCTACTAGAAAATCCGTTTTTCAAAGATTGTCGCCTTGGGATAACATTTCCTCTATGATTCAATAAATTTATTTCAAAGATTCTCACAAAGGGATATCATTTCGACTACTAGAAAATCAGTTCTTTCGAAGATTATCACCTAGGGATATCATTTCCTCTACTAGAAAATCAGTTATTTCAAAGATTGTCCCCTTGGGATAACATTTTCTTTATTATACAATCAATTATTTCAAAGTTTGTCACCTTGGGATAATATTTCCTTTATTATCCAGTCAATTATTTCAAAGTTTGTCACCTAGGTATAACATTTCCTCTATTAGACAATCAGTTCTTTCAAAGATTGTCACCTAGGTATAACATTTCCTCTATTAAACAATCAATTATTTCTAAGATTGTCACCTAGGTATAACAGTTAATCTATTATACAATCAATTATTTAAAAATTGTCCCCTAGGTATATTATTATTAGCACCGCGTCTTACTACCCGTTCGGGTTATACGCAACCTAGGTATAACATTGCCTTTATTATACAATCAATTATTTCAAAGTTTGTTACCTAGGTATAACATTTTCTTTATTAGACAATCAGTTCTTTAAAAGATTGTCACCTAGGTATAACACTTCCTCTATTAGACAATCAGTTCTTTCAAAGATTGACACCTAGGTATAACATTTCCTCTATTAGACAATCGTTTCTTTTAAAGACTGACACCTAGGTATAACATTTCCTCTATTAGACAATCAGTTCTTTAAAAGATTGTCACCTAGGTATAACACTTCCTCTATTAGACAATCAGTTCTTTCAAATACTGACACCTAGGTATAACATTTCCTCTATTAGACAATCGTTTCTTTCAAAGATTGTCACGAAGGACGGTAAATTTTTGTTTGTTTGTTGAAATGCATGTTAAAAAGTCACTGTGCTTCTTCTTTGCCCTGTAATGTGAAAAGCTTACCTTACGTTATTCCACTACGGTATAGCTTATAAGATAGGTCATAATGTAGCCATTCAAGGTAAGACTGACACCTTTGAGGGTATACGGAGTGTACAAACTTATTCACTTATAATATAAGCTTCCATGGCACACTAGTAGGACACTTTAATGCCATGGAATATGAGGGGCCAACTTACCTACTCTATGGCATTAGGAACTCGAAGGTTCATTGCCGAACTAACAAAAGTACGCTACCTAACTCTATTTTGAGCTAAATCTATCCCATCAATTTCATTAGACCTTATATTTATCCTGAGCTAGTTCTATACAATTCATATAATTACACCATATCTATATCTTGAGCAAGTTATATCCAGTAAACCTCATTATCCCCTATCCCTATATTGAGCTAGTTATATCCAGTCCACCTCATAACATCCTATCTCTATCTTGAGTAAGCTATATCCAGCAAACCTCATTATACCCAATCCTTAACTTGAGATATTTCTATCCAGTCCACCTCATTACACCCTATTCCTATCTTGAAATAGTACTATCTAGTCCACCTCATTACACCCAGTTCTATCCAGTCCACCTCATTACACCCAATCCTTATCTTGAGATATGTATATCCAGTCCACCTCATTACACCCTATTCCTATCTTGAAATAATACTATCTAGTCCACCTCATTACACCATATATCTTGAGCTAGTTCTATCCAATCCGTCCTCAATACACCCTATCTCTATCTTGAGCTAGTTCTATCCAGTCAAAAGAAAATATGAAAAACAGACCAACATTCATTCGCACAACCCAATACTGCACCATTAATTAGTTCATTTGCATGTTGCTTAAATGGAGTTGAGTTTAATTAATTGATGAATGTTTTGGAGTGTTGTTTTTAAGTTTGTTTTGTAAATATGTTGATCTAAAACAATAATAAAGACTCTAACAATCTTAAAGAATCTCAGAGAATTTCATACTTTGTAATAAGAATATTTTGTAAAATTGTTGTATTCCATCTGTTTTTAGTAATAAACAAAGAAGAAAAAGATCCTTATACTATCGCTTATGATTATACAGTGAAATTTCCTAATAGCGGACACCTTCCGGGATAAAAAAAGGTCACTAAGAAATGTCCATTATTTGGTAAACTATATGATACTTCTTGAACAAAGTTTAATTTCTATGAACCTATAGGGCATCCACAGTAGGAGAGGTGATATCTGACAGTTAGGAATAAGCTACCACACATCAATTCGCCAAACCATATGATTTTCTAGATCATATGTTGATTTATTGTCACCTTTTGCAGTCGGAACATTCACACAAATAAACAATTTGTTTTTAATTGCTAACAGTATATACATAAACATGAAGTAATGTTAAAACCGTTTGGATGTTTCTTTTTTGTGGAAGCGGCTGCTCTGGCTCATTAAAAAAAATTCTAAAACGAGAGCTTTTAAAATGCTATGTGCTTTTCTGAAATTAAGATGATGGACAAGCCTTTACAAGGTCAGTTGATTACGTTTTTATTAACTTTCAAGGCCGTTGTGTTCCTACGCTGTTTACAAAATAAAATCAATTTTCTTTGGAACCAATATTTTGTATTTGTTTTTCTCTCTAATTCAATGGTTCCCTACGGAGGGGCAAGGGCTTGG
>CABFVX010002301.1:62717-119778 GCA_902151425.1 Timema shepardi | reverse complement strand
TTCCTCCACGACACCTCAAGGAAGGGACTATAAGTACCCTGAGTGCATTAGCCTAGTTCCTCCATGACACCTCAAGGAAGGGACTACAAGTACACTGAGTGCATTAGCCTAGTTCCTCCATGACACCTCAAGGAAGAAGTTATAAGTATAATTATTGGCTTAGGACAGACATACCACTTTATAAAATACAAACATATTTTTATGAGTAACGCAGAACTTACCACATATAATTTATTTAGAATGTATTTACACTGTTATCAGCTATTGTAATTTTACTAAATAATTCTCAGTGATACATACTTTCGTAAGTTACGCAAAACTTACGACACACAATTTATTTATAGCTTACAGTATCTACACGGCTAAAATCATTGTAATGTCAATGATCACTTATCTCTTAGATGGCTTTAATTTGCTTTAGGCAGAAAACTATATATAATACACTGAATTCACAAATTTGGCCATCATTATTCGGTGGTTTCTGGATTCAAAATTCTTTGCATGAATTTATTTAAAGATTGGTTATAATGACCGGTTAAACGACATCTCTTACCAATGTATTTTGTTTAAGATGGGATGGAAGAGGACGTGAGAAAAGGCAAGTATTTTTTCAATTTTTATGGAAAAACTTTTTTTGGCTAAAATAAAAAAATAATTGTTCTAGTACAAACATAGAATTTAATTTTCTTCACATGTTGATACCAACACTTGTTGAATATCTGTCAAGATCGTAGCAGCATTAGATGAGAAACTTTTTAAACGAAGAGATAAAGTTGTCATTACATTCCATGACACCCTTGAAAGATATTTAAGAAATTTTAAGGTCATCATGGAAAGAAAATTAAATTGAATGTCTGTACTGTGGCAATATTTCTTTTATTTAGGCAAAAAAAAAAAAAGTTTGGTCATAATAAATTCAAAAATACTTGCTTTTTCTCGCATCCCCTTAAGGTAAGTAAATTTGTTAGAATGAGGAACCTTTTCTCGGTTATGGAATGTTGTTCTCACTAACGAGTATTTAAATAAACATGATACAGGCTACCATAGTTCTCATTTAAAAGTTCAAGTAATCAATTTCGCGAAAATATATTTTATTTTGTTTTGTTTCACAATTATATACTGTCCTGAGTACCTGGGAGAGCGTGATAGCTCAAGGACTTACATTATTAACCGTATCACGCGCTGGCGTCGCTAACACAAACATCGCCTGCTGTTTACACGGTCTCAGGTGTTCCTGACCCCACTTACCTAATAAGAGCCTGGAAGAAAACATTAATTACCTGTCCTGTCCCACGTCTCACTACCCGTCTGGACTAGCCGTATGTTTACACTAATGGAGTAGGGATGAAGAAGGTAGGTATATTTAAAATGCACCTTAGTTTGCGTGAAGGTTTTTTGAAAACAGTTGTACAGATTTTTTTAAATTTAAAAAATGACACCTGGACATGATAATCAAACATGGGACCCCTAACCAGTGTTCAGGTGTTATTTAAAAAAAATTATGGACGTGATACTTGATGCAGCTATATACGTAATCTGAGGATCATTTCGATCTCCCAAGCTTCGCTAGTCACGTCCAATTCATTATATGTAGGCTTTGCTTTCTCCATATACCGATTTTATTCAAAATTAATATCTGGGGACTATTTTAACAAGATAAATAGTAATGTCTCATTGTTTTTCTAAAATAAATTAATTTGAGGGTAGTTTACCAAGGATATATTTTAGAAAATTAAAACCTCTTTTCGAAAATGGCATTTAATATCTAGATGGGTACTGTCTAGGAATTGTTTTACGTGTTAAAAAATAATTTATTTTAATTTTTACAAATTTAAATAAAAATAGGTTAACTTATTTTTTAAATTTAAATTTTATTGAAATTGGTTTGAACTATTGTATATAAACTTTTTATTTAAAGTGTTTATTGTGATTAACAAGCTATGTTAGTTTTTCTAAAGAAAGTGGTAGTTTACTGAAAACCAATTTTTGAACATTTCGTCCCAAGCTATAACAGAAAAGTTTGTTCAATTGTGTTGTGACATATTCTTTTTCAGTAAGTCATGTAGAACTTACGTTAAGCTCATTCAAGGCATAATTTTATACATTCTTGAATAGAAGTAGGTATTGAAGAGACACACCTAAATATCTCATGTTTCTAGAAATGTATTTGCAAAGATTAAATATGACCTACAATTTTTCAATTTGTCAAAATAATAATATTAATTATTTGTGGAAATATATATTTATAAATAAATATATATATACACACGTGATCCGCCCACGGCCTACTACATGCCTGGTTTGTCCCCACGTTTACTTCAATGAGCAAGGGTAAGAGGGCTTATTTTTCTGGGGCATTAGGGCAGGTTCCACTAGAATGGTTTGATTAATATATTCATACCATAGAACAACTTCGTTCAAAGAGAAAGTAGAGCTGTATGTCTCATGCCAACTGTGGCATGTAAAATAACCCTGAAAATTATGTGAAAATACCTTTTCCGATAATATTGGTAGAACCTTTCGCTCTCGTTAATAGAAATTCTTGTGTGCTGATACAGTCAGTTGGTTCTGGAAGGGCAACTTAAATACCTCAAATAAATAAGTAGTAAGTGAATTGATAAAATATATTTGTTTAATAATATATATGGCGGGGAGAAGGGCAAAGAAAGAGAATGTATATAATCCACAAGTACAATCGTATAGTTAATGGTATAAATATTCGGCTTCTTTTCATTCCAAAACACTTCCTTTCTTCCTTGAAACAATTTGTTATTTGAAATGTCGACAGAGCTAATATTTCAATAGGAGGCTTTTAACAATGTATCTTGCAGGTGAATATTCAAATAATAATTAATTCGTATTTAGATTGTACCATTTAGGCTTAAAATTAATAGTAAATAACCCATAGCTTATTGAAGGTTTATAGGTTTTATATATATGTAAACCCACATTTCGGGGTCTCCATAAATTCCCAATGGGGTGAACCATCCCACCCCCACCCTACATACTCCTATCTCAATTATATAGGGAAGATGAAGGTAAAATCGAGATAAATTGTGCTTACATTTGTGTGGAGGTAAAGAGGAAAACCTTTTTTTTTAAATTATACTCCAGATCACTATTTGAACTCTGACCTTTACATCATCTGCAAACCAAACAGAATAAGCCTGTCCCTTTTGTCCATATGTACAAACCAGTGTGAGTTATTATGCTAACGATTGGCACTAAAAGCTTGAGCTTGTAAAATGCAAGCCCTTGCATATACAAATTTACCTGCAGATCTACTATTCTCAGCAGTAAATCATGTTTTTCTCTTAGACCTAAAATTCAAGTTTTAATAAATGGAACTGTAATCGAGTTTTGAAAACAATTTGTGAGTTGTTCATTAATCCAAAATTGATATGACATTTCATCCTGCGTGGCTATGGATACATCAATTTGAAGTTACAAAAACAGAATGTGGATAAATCTAGACGAAATAACCAAATTTAAATATGAGAAACTAATTAAGTCCGTGACCGCTTCGTGTGGTTCACATATCAAATTGACGACAAGAAGGGAAAGGTCCTGTTTTGAAGTGTTTATTATTACAGCATTTAACGGTGAGTTTTTGAACATTTCTCGAGGTTGATGTGTCACCGTCATGCAGTCATGTCGTTAAAATGAAAAATTTGGAGGACATTAAAAAAATAAGATTAACTTAAAATTAGGTTAGTAATGTTATTACAAGCTAATTATATAAACTCTTTTTAGGTACCTATATAATGTGAACTTTCTGAATCACCTGGTTATATCAGAATACGACTTATAAATTAACTTAAATCTAGAACAGACATAACATCCAGCCCCCAACCGTTAGTTCATCACTGTGAAAGAGGAAATCCACATTTCACCAAATCACTTTTTCAACCATGCTGGGAATCAAATCGGGGACTTTTAGCTCAGTAGGTAGGCAAGCTACCAACAGAGATTAGACGTAAGACCCCTGATGGGTTTTTTTCAGCACCATGTTTTACAAACTGTTTAGATTATACGCGTATGCACTAATTACACTAATGAGTCATGGTGACCTGGCGGTCTAGGGGTAGGGTGTCAGACTTATGTGCTGGTGGTCCGGGGTTCAATCCTCGGTTCCAGCACAGATTTATTTGATTGCCTCTGACAATACGTGTATTAATCACAACTTATGAATGTGTGCAGTGCCAGGCCTTCACCACGGTTCGGATACCACGATAAACTGTAGGTCCTCCATTTCATCTCACAATCACCCTACCATTACACATTAGCGTAAGTGCGTGTAACCCAAACGGGTAGTAAGACGCGGTGTTATTATTACTAATAATAATAAAAAAAAACTAATTAGTTGGGGATGAGGAATGTTAAATTTTCAGAGGAAGTGTACCAGTAATTGCGTGGAGGGAGAATCAAACCCCAAACTCCCTGTCATCGGCAGTCTAGTCTTTTGCGTGAGTGACGCCTTTGACTATTCGCCCACCGAAGCAGGTCAATTTATTATTCTTGTAGCAAATACATACCGTAGTTGGTCTAACATTGTTGTGCATTCTATACATAAATGGCTTTTCTGACTTTGATTGAACAAATTACCTCTATTCCTTAGCTTTAGCGATGGACCAACCACCAGACAGTGGGGTTAAAAACTTTCTGGTTCAAGATAATCCGATTGCCGAGAGAAAATATATTGAAACATCAAAGGATCTTGGTGTTTACCTATCCTCACAACGTGTCCTAACCGTCAGGCATATACACGTGTTTCATTTATGGACTAATAACTAGGAAGATTGAATTAAGAGGAAATTTACCCGCATATGCATGCAGGTAGAGTGGAAAACCATTTAGGGAAACATATTTCAAAACACTTAGGGCCCCAGCCTCCCCATAACCCGCAAACTAATATAGACGAGATTGATTTCCAACAATATGGCTCCCACAAAAAATCATCTCCATCAATTGGTGCATGCGGAATTTTCCTTGGGGGGGGGGGGGTTGGGAAGTTAAAAAAAAACCGCCTATCCNGGGGGGGTAGGAAGTATACAATCAAGGCCGTATCCCAGATGAAATTTCGGATCATTGAGGACTTAGTGTGCAGTTCCCCAGGATAACTGTAGTCAAACCTTACCTTCCTTATATCTACCTCATTAGATTAATTAAATTGCTTTCAGCTGGGACAGGTAGTAAGAAATACGTCTCGTAAAAAATAACAACTAAATCACACCTATTATTATTCAGCTGTAGAACCAACTAATTTACCCTTGTTAGGCTTAGCTGTAGAACCAACTAATTCATCCCTGTTAAACTTGGCTGTAGAACCAACTAAATCCCGCCTGTTATACTCGGCTGTAGAACCAACTAGATCCCCCCCCTCTTATGCTCGACTGAGACCAAGGCAAGGCGGCTGTCATGTTTGAGCTAGCCTTGAGCCAATCTCTGTCCTCTCTCTTTTGTTTCGTTAAAAATAATAATGATTCTTCAACCCGAAGGGTGGTCTTCATGTGCCTCCTATACATCTGGACCTGGGCTTGCACTCAGCCCTTCAGCCGTTTAGTGCTGCCCACACAATCTGGGAGAAAGTTTATGACCCGCCTCGGTGGAGTAGTTGGCTAACGCGCTATTCGTGTTGAGCTCGACTGCTGAGGACGGGGAGATTGAGGTTCGAATCTCGGTCAGGTGAACTGAGGGTGATTTTTTCCTAAATGGTTTTCCACTCTCCCTCCACGCAAATGCGGGTTCACTTCCTCTAATTCAACCTTCCCAATTCCTAATACATTAGCGTAGTTAATACTTAAAGCGTATAACCCAAACGGGTAGTAAGACGTGGTGCTAATATTATTTTAGAACATTTATGTCCTAAGGAGGTCATTAAAGTGCGGTAGTTTCCTGTTGCTTTCTGCATTTGGATTTCTACGAAAGGGCGAGAGAAAGCCTACACATTTTCATGGAAAAGTACTTTCTCCCAGATTCTAGGTTTTTTTTACATTCCACAATCAATATGGGACCAACTACCTTCTTCCCCTCTGAAGCAAGCCACGCTACACATTTTTATCACTCAAGAAAAATCCATCGACTCTGGTTGGGTTTGAACCCACGAACATCGCGTCCGTAGGTGAACACTTCCCTAGACCACCGAAGCCCACTTTGTAAGAGTTTAAACACCTTAATGTCATATTTATTTGATTGATTTTGGTATTTAAAATATTTACCGTGATCTATTTGTATTTCTACGTTCTCCATGAATATTTTTGTTCATGAGACTTAATCAGCAAGTATCTTCACTCATGTGACCTACTCCGTTGTATATCTGCAGCAATGTGACCTACTCCCCGGGATATACTCACGTGACCTACTCAATAGGATATCCTTATTCATGTGACCTACCCAATAGTATAACCTCACTCACGTGACCTACCCACTCACTCATGGAACTTAATAAAAAGGATATTCTCACTCACATGACCTACCCAATAGGATTTCCCCTTTTCGTAATATATTTACCTATGCAATCTCTCTCGGGATATTTGTACCTCTAAAATATTTTCACTAAATTGTTACTAGCTCCTTTCTAACTCTTGCCCTAGTACTAATAGTAGGTATTTAATGACAAACACAGTATTAATAAGTTTGCAGCCTTACCATGGTTTTGGATGTGTAACTTTTTAATTTTATTCCGTGATTGAATCGAATAGTAAATATTAAAATGAAGTGTTTATCTATGAAACACACATTCATTTATCGACAAGCGATATTGTGTAATACTGAGAATAATGTCTCAAAACAATGAGAAACTATTTTCGAACATAAAATTTTAATATCATCTAAGTTAATCCTAATACATTCAAAACATTTTCAAAGTAGCTTTATCACGATATTTTTCATCTACAACCTCCTTACAATAAATACTTGGTGGTGGACCCCATTATTCACCTTTTCCCAAGATAAATACTATTTTTTTTATTGTTATCAACCTGTTCAGGTTATGCGCGTACATGAAAATTACTACAATGGGATAAGAACGAGGAAGGAAACTTTTTATAGGTAATCTACCTGTATTCGCGTGGAAGGAGAGTGGTAAACCATTTAGGGAAAAACACCCAACAAGATTTGAGTGGGCCAGTCTAACAAGAGAAGCTCGTTAGACTATTTAAACACTGAAGCTGGCTGCAATTTAATTACTTATGTGTATGACCTTAACCCTCAATAAATTAAATATGGCTTACTATTCAATTATAGGTTTCTCTGAGTTTTAAAATTAATGTCGATGTATTTTCGGCATTCCTATGGTAGCCACTTTGTTTTGCACACAAGAGTGGTTTTGTTACGTATAACGTATTATGATTTAGAATTATATTTGTATCCATGCATGTGTTAAATATTCAATTAAAAATCTCTCGAGACTATCTGATGCTTACATTACACATAACGATGTTTAGTGAGAGCACGGGGCTGGTCCGCGTGGCCCATTTGACGACTGCAGGGTCCAATTGTTTTCAGTATATCTACCTACCATACGCCAGCCTCCCCCTCACCAAATTGAAAACGTTGTTTGCTTTTTACCTTGAAACCATCGCAGTCTCTCTCTATCTCTCTCTGACACACTCATTCCGGCCCCAAGAGTCGGCGTCCCCCTTCCCTCTTCCCTCTCTGACACGCACTCTCCACTTGTCCTATAGCAGCCTCCATCTCTTTTTAGTCTTGTTTTGTTCGTTCCCATTCTGTATCTTTTTTACGCTTCCATCCTTACCCCGGTAACACCCTCTAGCCCATTTCTCCATACTGCTTTATAGTTGATTTCCCTCTTTCTCTTCCGGTCTCTCTTTCTAAAAAAAAGGTTTCATACTCCTTCCTCTTCTAGCTACCTCGTTTACTTTCTTTTTTCATCTCGTAGAGTTCTTCCCTCTCTCGTATGTGTCTCCTTCTTTATTTAATTTTATACTTTGCTCTCTTCCCTTCTTTGTCTTTCTCTATCCTTCTCTCTCTCAGATGTATCCATTCTTAGCTCTAGCTTTGTTTGCCTTCTTTCTTTTACTGCTTCAATTTATGTTCCTCTCATATTTGTCTCCGTCTCGACTATTTTTGTTATGCCCCTTTTTACTGTAGCCTACTTTTTTTTTCTACTTCGTTATTTTCTTGCACAGAAAGGTATTTCCCCTTTCACTCCCTACCCCCTACCGCACACGATGTTCTGTCTCTTACCTTTTCCTTATTAATGCCCACGTTTATCCTCCGTTCTCTTTCCCACATTTTTCTTCAGCTCCAGTGTATTTCCCTCCCGTTTCTCCTATGTACACTCTGTTTTGATAGAACCTAGACTCCCTTGAAAATGATGTAAGTGAGCACATCAGGTTGAGGGAGCTTGTCCCCGACATTAAGTACTTTTAGTGTAGATACCGGCATTAGGGAACCCGTAAAATAAATGTCAGGCTCATTTAGTCCGGTTTGCTGGTGACGGGGGGGGTAGGGGTTTAAATCCAGTCTGGGTGTTTTGAGGGTGGGTGGTTCTTTCTAAATAGTTTTCCCACTCTATTTTCATGCAAATTCTGGTTCATTCTATCTAAAATATACCTTTATAGGCCTTGCACCATTATCGTCGTTAAATACGGATAGTCCGGATGGGTAGTAACACTCAGTTAAAAATAGAACATATCGAATGTGAATATATTTAAGAGAATGTCGACAAATCTGTGCAGTAGGCCTATAAAAGGGAGTCTAGATTTTATTATAGCTCTGTGTATATCCACCATTCAACCTCCCCGCACCCTTCCCCCCCTTCAGACTCCGTTATATCGAGCGTCTCTGTTCTCAGATTACTCCACGCCTCAACTCCTCCCCTCCCTTCATTCTCTCTCTCTCAAAACTCACCTTGTATTTTTAATCACAACCTGTGAGGAAACATCCCCCCCCCCGCCCCCACAAAGGAAGAGAAATACTCTGCCCCCCTTACTCCTCCCATAAACCGCGAGTCCACTACGGAAAATTGCGCCCCCTTCCCTTAACTCTTGCTCATTCATCCCCTGCCCTTCCCACCACCAATCCAACTGTCACGAGGAAGGTGAGAGAGGGTGAAATATCATGAACACACCTTTCGGTTGCTAGGCAAGTACAAACCGTGGTTTCTAAGGACGCTCTTTTTTTTTAATGGATGACAAAAAATATGAAACTAGCATAGAAAAAAATATTTTCTAACAAACTTTTGAAGGGAATTCTTGAGGGAAATGGGGTCAACCACACTTTAATTTGACTGTGGTTTGTTTAATTGAACTAAAATCAACAGAAAACTTAAAAGAATGGGTTTTGAATGCGAAAATAGTTTCATAGATGTTCACTAACAGATCATATTTTGTTTTAAGTAAAAAGTTTTTTTAGCACCACGTCTTATTACTCGTTCGGGTTTTACGCATATGTTCTAATGTGTTAGGAATAATTAAGGAAGAATGTATATGTAGTGGACCCGTATTTGCGTGGAGGTAGAGTGGAAAACCATTTTATACACATCACCTTAAAGTCCACCAAACCGAGATTCAAACGGCTATCTATTGATGGCCGCATAAAATCTTAGAGATTTGGCCAGAGGTCATACATATAATTTATCAAAATTAATGCCAAAATAAAATCATGAAAGAATAATTATTTATTTTTACAAATACATACATGTATACATTATACAGTAACGTTATATGCGGTATTAATCTAAAAGAAAACAAACTCCAAATAGAAATACAATTTAGCGCTCACTTACGCCAGTTCCGAGAGCCCAATTAGTTGTTTATTTCTGCACTTTAAAGTATTTAAATTTTAGCTGGTGGGCCATACAGAACCAAAGTGACCTGACGCATTAACTGGCAGTAATATGGAAGAAATATGACAATGACATACAAATGACGATACTCACATGTGACTCAAAGCACACGGAATCATTTAGTAATAATATTTGCCTATAATGAAGAAGATGCTTTGGCTTTAGTGTATTGAGTCAGTGTTATTAGATAGAATAACTATAATCGTGGTAAACCATACTTTTGGGTGCCTTCTTTTTGATGAACTTTTTTTTTTTTTAAAAAGGGGGCTATCTATGTTTTTAAACAGTTGAATATCTATCCAGAAAAATTTCAGTTGTTTTACAGAATGCGTAAAGAAACCTTTAATTTATTATTTAAAAAAATGAACCTGCGATTTTAAAACAAGATACAAACTTTAGGACGTGTGTGTCACTTTAAGAACCTTTTTTAATAACGCTAAAACAAATGTCCAATGAATTAAATTAATTAAGTTGTCCATTACATGTGATAAAATGTGGAGCATGCACCACTGATGTGGCGTGTGTCAAGTCACTCCTATGTTACACTGGTCCAACCTAAAGATGCATGTTAGATGCCGGATCACGTTTCAAATCACATGTCACGTCATTTTGGTGGGCGCTCCTCCTTAGGTTGGTCATGCTTGCCTTAGCCACCTTTCACAATGCATGCCCTGACTGTTTCCCTATCGAGATTGATGATGGCACACTTTTTCCTCCATAGGGGAGTGGTAGATAAAGCATATATTGCTAAAACACCTCCAAAGTGAGGAATCTTTAAGAATTTAACATATTTGAGTAACTATGTTTCAGTAAGGGACCGTCTAGGTAGAACGTCAATCAGTTTTTTTTGGGTATGGCCGAAGACGCATACCTTTACTCAAAGCAATTGCTCCAAGTTGACGATAGTGTCTTTGAACGCCACTAAATGGTTTGGCGTTTGCCTTTGCTCTACTAGCCATTTTCTCAATTCCAGGGGCACCTCCTGCAGAAAAACCCAGGGCATCTATTAAAAGGAAGTATAGATGTGAAGTATAGTCACAGCCCATGCAGAAGCTTTCTCACTTAACTTTGAACCTGGCACGATGACTCTTTTCCAGACTTTCTCTGGTGAAAGCTACCTCTCCCAAAACGCCAACCTTTCACATAACTACCAATTGAAATTTAACATATATTTAATGTATTTAATTAATATTATATGTTCCGCTTGTAAACTATTTCAGTCTTTCTTTAAAGCCCGGTTAAGAATTGATAAACAAGGAGACAATTTTTGGTTTATGAACCTTGTACGGAAAAAAAAAAAATTGGGGAAAAGAGCGAGAGAGTCTGCAAAGCAGCGTACTAATTTCTTATTATGTTTTTGTAACAATGTATATTACTTCATTCCAATATCTTATGATAGTGTGTAGGCAAATATTGCGTTATCAATGGATTGAATTCGTTTGTGCCCTCAATTTATGGGTAGTATAATGTTTTGTTTCAATATTTTCACTTATTTCTACTTATTTCTTGCCATAAGTAGTTTGAGATTGTCATATCTAGCTTGGTATTGTATGGTGAGGAATTATATATATTTTTAAATGTCGCTGAATGTTAAACGTCTTAATATGATATAGTTATGATGTGACTTACCCATGTAAAGAACGGGTCAGCCTGATAGTTTAATATAAAATGACCCGCCTCGGTGGCGTAGTTGGCTAATCGTGCTAGTCGTGTTGAGCTCGACTGCTGAGGACGGGGAGATCGAGGCTCGAATCTCGGTCGGGTGAACTGGGGGTGGTTTTTCCTCAATGGTTTTCCACTCTCCCTCCACGAAAATGTGGGTTCACTTCCTCTAATTCAACCTTCGCATTTCCTAATCCATTAGCGTAATTAGTACTTGAAGCGTATAGCCCGAACGGGTAGTAAGACGCGGTGATTAATAATAATAATATAAAATGATAGTATCTTAACTACCTGGTGCCCGAATACAATATGATATACTCAAGCGTCAATCATTAAGCGACTCGCAAATATTTATAGCGATTAAGGTCATATATTGATCTAGTAATGACGTATCAATACAAGGACTTCCTGTGAAAACACTACGTGTAGTGTCACTTTTCCAAAACGCCAGCATCTTACACAGCGGATCATTAAAGTTACCACCCATAAAATGTCGGCCTGTCATAAAGCGACTCATTAAAGCCATCTCCTATAATACGACAGACTGTACCACTGCAACTCATTAAAACAACTTCCCATAAAACGTCAGCCTGTCACACAACGACTCATTAATGCCTCCTCCCATTAAACGTCAACATGTCCCACAGTGATTCATTAAACCACCTCCCACATAACGTAAGCCTGTCACACCATGGCTCATTAAACCACATCCAATATATACGTCAGCCTGTCACACAACGACTCATTAAGGCCTCCTCCCATAAAACGTCAACCTGTAACACAATGACTCATTAATACCACCTCCCACATAACGTAAGCCTGTCACACCATGGCTCATTAAACCACATCCCATAAAACGTCAGCCTGTCACACAACGATTCAGTAATGCCTCCTCCCATTAAAGGTCAACATGTCCCACAGTGATTCATTAAACCACCTCCCACATAACGTAAGCCTGTCACACCATGGCTCATTAAACCACATCCCATATAACGTCAGCCTGTCACACAACGACTCATTAAGGCCTCCTCCCATAAAACGTCAACCTGTAACACAATGACTCATTAATACCACCTCCAAAATAACGTCAGCCTGTCACACAATGACTCATTAAGGTTTCTTCCCTTTAAACATCAATATATCCCACAGTGATTCATTAAAACCACCTCCCATACAACGTCAGCTTGTCACACATTGACGCAGTTAACCACCTTCCATACAACGCCAGCTTGTCTCATATTGACTCATTAAAACTACATCCCATATAACGTCAGCTTGTTTCACATTGACTCACTAAACCACCTCCCATATAACGTCAGCTTTTCACACATTTACTCATTAAGACCCCTCCCATATAACGTCAGCGTGTCTCACATTGATTCACTAAACCACCTCCCATATAACGTCAAATTGTCACACATTGACTCATTAAACTACCTATCTTGTAACGTCATCTTGTCACACATTGACTCATTAAAACCACCTCCCAAAAAACGTCAGAACTTAAGCCTTGATCTAACTGTTGCTGCAGTGAGTGTAGAAAAACATAATTATGAATAGCTTGAGTGTCGGTGGCTCGTTTGATCAAAAATCAGGTGGGATAGCTACTTTTAATAAAAATACTGCTTCATAAACATGGGAGTTGAAGAAGCATCAATAATACCGAGAGGAAACCGTAGCACCTTATCCTAAGGTTCACATTCTTAGTCACACCCAGAAGATTCAGGGTGCCTGGGGCGGTGGGGTTTTCGGAGGCCCCCCCCTTTTTTTTACACAAAATTCCATTTATGTGCTTTGTTTATTTCTACTAACATAATATTTCAAGCATTTAACTACAGTACATAAAATACATCTACATTTCCTTTCAAAACTAAGCTACATGATTTTTCTCTTTACCAAGCTCACCGTCTTTAGAAGATCCTAGTTCGGAAAATTATTTAAAATAAAAATTACCTTTTAGCAGATGGTCTATGAATGCGATAGTATATGCTGCTTTTTTAAGGCCATTCGACCATTGTAATTATATTGATTTGGATTAATCTAAATTATGTAAAAAGTCATGGATGAAGGTAATTTTTCTTTAAAGTAATATAGGTAGAGTATCCTTTTAAGATTCATCCATGAACAAACACACGTTTCTCAGAAACAATATGAAAAGGATTTCACCCCTAAAATATATTTTTTATACCATCTTTCTTGTTAAAATATCTACTGCGTTGTTTCTTGTGAAAAGAAACAACTTCATAGTATTTGGCAGAAGACGCCATTTCTCTATACCAATAAGAAGCTAGCCTTCACAAAACCTGTCAGCAGGACTCTTTCTATTAGTTGGATTTTACATTGTTGACCAGGGGAGAAAAATGCAAGGGGTATGTCATATATAAACCATTGTGCGTATGTTGAAGGCAGCTCCGGGTCTCCGGGACCAAACATCTACACCGAGATCCCGCTCACGCACAAGTCAGTCACAGTCTAACACATTATAATATAAGTCACATCAATATCACAAGTGTGCAGTGGTATGAAACATTTAATTGAAATATGTGCAAGTAATTTACTGGTGTAATATAAATAAACCGTGTGTGAAATAACAGCCATCAACATTTCTCTTTCTTTAATTATATTTATATACCTATTTAATTAGTGCTCGAACACGGAGCTATAGACAGCTGCTTAAACGGTATCTTTTCCGTACAGGGATGATAGGCGCTCGATAACGGAGCTTTATTCAACCTATAAAACATCACAGCATTTTATATCAAGGATTAAATCCGTAGTGAATCAATCGACGCCTGAAGCGGGGCGATTGATCACATAGTATTATGATCGACGCCCAAAGAGTGGCGCGATATACCGATATTGTTACACCATCAACATTTTATTGCAAAATTTTCATCAATGTATAATCATATGTTATAAATGGTAATTTAATCATTTTAAATCTTTACTGGTCAAGAGTTATAAGAGCTCAAACTTGATATTTTATCTGTATTCACGTACCATTGTCAAGGTAACGTAATTACTGTATGGGGTTTAGCTTTAGTAAAAAGATATATTCATATGAAGTGTTCAGAATTAATTATTATTTTATGATATTAACATATATTATAAATATTAATATATATATTAATAATAATGTCGCTAATCCTCCAACCCGTGGGCCAACTTGTCAGGATGGTTTAGTGGGAGGGGTAGGCAGCGGCAAATAACTGTGGAGTTCGTTTTGATCGAGGTTCGAATCTCGGTCGGGTGAACTGGGGGTGGTTTTTCCTAAATGGTTTTCCACTTTCCATCCACGTAAATGTGGGTTCACTTCCTCTAATTCAACCTTTCCAATTCCTAATCCACTAGCGTAATTAGTACTTAAAGCGTATAACCCGAACGGGTAGTAAGACGTGGTGCTAAATAATAATAATAATAATAATAATATGTTATGAGGTTAAAAGATAAAATTTACATTTAAAGGTTAGCATCTGCCCAACACATTATAGTGAAGTAATTAAGTGTTTTAATACAAAGACTTCGAGAAAGTCAAAGTAATGATGAAAATAATGTTTTGAGTTTAAATATGTTATATAGTAGAGGTATGAAAAATAGTTGAATTTTAAGGTTATCATCTGCCAAACGAATTTAGATGAAGTAATCATCTAAGTCTTATCTGTTTCCTTGTCCCATTACTCCTTAGTGAATCTAGCATGGGAAAGAATGATGGAATTACTTAATTCCGACATGTTTCGGTACTTAAAGTACCATATTCATGGAAACTGCAAAAACGAAATTAAAAAAGCATGATGATAAATTGTAGCATGGAGATACTAAAGTCATGGACATTCACATTAGACAAATATGAATATGTAAAAGACAATTACTAAACAAACAAACTTACTTGGATCGTTGTGAGAAACACTAAGTGTTGCTACGACGGCAAGATGTTAACTAGCTAGGGTGTGGCCAGAGAGGAAAAATGTGAGTAGAAACAAATGAATAGTGATAGGCGAGCATAAGAGTTAAAGTTTTCAAGACCACGGTGTAAAAATGTTAGGTTGAGAAACACAATTAGAATCGATCAAGTGTTGTATCATCTATGGAATCAAGGATAGATAGAATTTTGGAAGTGAATGATGGAAGGAATAATAAGGAGCTTCTTATCTATTCTGGCTCGAAAGGGTCATTTTCTACGATGGAGGGTAGAGCAGGAACACTTGGGCTACAGGATTTTAATGTTTTTGGGTAAATGCTTTAATGTATTAACGAGAATTTGGTTGGAATATTATAATTGTTTATTGAGAATGGATTTATTATGAAATAAAGCTGCTTGAATGGAAACATATTCAGCTGTGTTTAACTTCCTGCCTCTATGAGATAGGTGAAGAGGTTTCATGCATTGTTCTATTGGTTTATGTTGATGGTTTGTGTTTTTTAGATGGTCTGCAAATTTTTATTTGGTCCTATTGTATTTGAAACCAGAAATGTGCTCTTTATAACGAACCATATAGCTCTGGCCGGTCTAACCAATGTAGATACTATTGCATTCAAAAGTGAGTTTATACATTTCATTTTTATTGTACATATAATTTTTGTTTAAATTACTGTTAATAAAAAAATTCTTCAATGTATTGTTAGTGGAAAAGGCAATATTGGGATTGTACTTTTTGGCAATATTCGTGATGCGATGAGTTTCACGACCAGTGTAAGTGAATTTAACTCATTTTTCTTTTTTTATAGGAGCAATTTTGGTTTTCATTAATAAGGGTGGTAGAGAAATTATTGGATCTTAGTTTGTTTTTCTGTCTATTTAGGATTTTGTAAATGGCGGGATGAGAATATCCATTATTTGTGGCTATTAATTTGATTTGATTTAGTTCAGCCCCCCCCTTTAGCTCAAGCACCCACATTTAAGTCACTACCTAAAATTCACAAACAGAATATCCCAATTAGACCTCTGTTCAATTATCAAAATGCACCAGCATACAAACTTGCTAAAAATATAGTTAAAATATTATCTGAAAACCTAAAACTTCCCGATACATGCAATATTGAAAGCTCAATCCATTTAACTAAATGCTAGACTCAATTCCCATCAGCAAAAATTCAAAATTTATGTCATTAGGCATTTACAACTTCTATATCAATGTACACGTATTCGAAACTATCAACATTATCAAGGAATCTCTAACATATTTGGATTTCAACAATGAGTACTTGATAAAATGTCCAAACTATCACCGACCAAAACTATTTCCAATTCAACAATAAATAAATTATAAAATAATATTTCCCTATACACAATTAAATATTATATTAAAGTAATCCTATATATTATTTATGTTGTCAACATCCCTTTTTCTCAACTAATACAAAGCCTACAGCGATAAATAAAGTATCAGTGGATAGAATTTTTTTACCGACTTCTGACATAGCATACTCAGTTTACGTTAAAACACATTGTTTGTTTAAAATTTAAGTTAAAAAGATATCCAACAATATTTTTGTATCAATTACTGAAAATAAACTCTCTTATTGCTTTTTTGTGTATACACTTTGTTGAGTATTTAATTTCGACAACCCAATAAAAGACTAAATTTTTTTTGGCGGGGAATGGGGGAAAGGTTGAATGTGCGAAAGTTTCGCAAGGGTTTACTGGTAATATATTAATACTAGTAACCTATATATTAATAATATAATATAATAATTAATATATTAATAATATTAGTACTATAAAATAATATGCCAGTGTGTACACTTTATAAGAATATTTAGTTATGCTAAATTTCAGCCCCATAGATTAATTACTTTACCTTAACAATGATATCCAAAAAGCATTAAACAGCAAGTCTGACCTCTTGTGACTTGTTAACTGTAATGATTTGAAATTATTGAATCCCTATTTATATAGCTTATTATTATATATTTGCTATAAAATTATGCAATAAAATGTTGATTGTTGAATGAACTTAAAGACATTTGCCTGGGTGGTTGGGGGCTTCCGAGAAATAGTGGACTGGGTCAAACTGCTCCATTTACTCCTATCTCTGGGTGGCCCTTTCCGTTCTAAACAGCCTTTTGCCATTGCATGGTAAAACCACAACATTCCTTTCTTAAAACGGCACATCAAGGTTTTCATTATAATTTATTTTTTGTAACGATATATTGGCACTAACTTAAACAAAAATAAATAAAAAATTGTAGTAATAATATGATTCAAACTAATAACAATTAAGTAATGTTACCCTTATAAGTATGTGTGAGCGGAGGGGGGTTAGTACTCACGGTCCCTTCATTAGTATCCCCACGAGCTACTTTTCATCTCTAGATCAGCCCATGGGATTTTATATAAATTGTTTCAAGATTTTATATAAATTGTTTCAAGATTTTATAGGGCTAGTCAAAGTGTTTTTCAATTATATCAGGACGCCATTAATCAATATATTGTCGAGTAGAATCCAATAGAGCTAGCGACGTTCCCCAGATATCTACATGCATTGTAGAGGAGAAGAGAAGGCGCATAGCATGTATCAAGCCAGTTATTTACGCGCTTTTTCCCAATTCGGGCTTACAAACCCTTACATAATGTGGAATATCAAATCGCGAGACTTGTCTTAAAATGAATGCTCTGTGTTACAATAAATAATGTAATTAACAGGTTTTACTATCTTGGGAGGAGGAAGAGGTGTATTGTGCCAATTTACAGTGCAGCCAGGACGTGATTGTATTGTAGGCACACTGTATAACTTAGCTTCAGCGTAGACTTGTACAACTTGAAAATTGATGAAACTTTATTTTGAAGTGAAGGAAAGTGTAAAATATTTAATTATTTTTAAATTTTTCGTCTATTGTTACCCGCATTATCAATTTACTTGAAATGATCTGTGGCTACCAGCATTTTTTTAGTCTAGCAGCCACTTCTGAGGGTTGGATTCTGGATACACCCTTCTTCCCCCAAAACTGAATGAAATAATCATTCATCGATAAAAGCCTTGAATTCATATTACATTGTACAGTCATATTTAATTATTTAAAGTTAGATAATTATTATAAATATATGTAGGCAATTTTTTTAAATATGGATTAATTTATTCACGACCTTCTATAATGTAATAATTTTGCGCGTCTGGGAAACATCATTCTTAACCCAGTAGTGGAAAGATTAGTCCATTCCATGGAGACTCTTTCCATGTCCCGATGAGATGAGAAGAGGTGATGGTGATAGTGAGTATGAGGGTGTGGAACCAGTAGAAGATCTTAAAACATAACTTGAGCGTAACCAACCAAACCAAACCAGACTCTGCCTTAAAATATGAATGAAGAATGATCCTGGGCACGGGATGATTCCTGGAAAGCTCAGTGGTTAGAGCATCGGCGTACCAAGCCAAAGGTCCGGGGTTCGATTTCCGTATACAGGTGACATTTTTCAATTTTCAGAATATGATCAAGATGATCCTCACTAACAAAGCATAAATAATTGCTTTGGCTATTTGATTCACAAAGTACCAGAACAAATATAATCTTGATCACGTATCAAAAGTCTCAAATTTGTCTACCCTTCTGATGAATGGCTGTCTGTTGCCAAATGGACAATAAATCCCTGTTTGTAAAAACATGGTCACAAAATAACTGAACTTTTTCGTGGCATAGCTTGTAATCATTATGAATAAAACACACGTTAAAACATAATTTATATTAAATGTTTATAAACATAAGTGATTAGCCTAAGCGTACTGTCAAAATTACAGAACATGAATATTAAAATAAATTTAAGGCCCATTTGTTAAACACCGGTATTTTGTTTCCAGTTATTACTAACATAAAAATTTTGCTGTAATATCCATAAAAACCTTAAACTCTCCCCTGCCACACCCTGAAAATTAAAAACGTCCTTTGAGGGGCGGTAACGCCCAGGTCGAGAAACACTGCTCTAGACCATCCTTGAGAAAGCTCAGAGAGATACCACAAGATTACTAAGGTGCTAAACGGGAGTATGCCAAGTGTCAGCAATCTTACACTAACTAATCTAAGTATACAAGACGAAAAAGGTGCATTTTAATTAAATATCTTAACATAGATTTCGATAGAAAACTAGAAATTACCAAGGAATAAAAACTTCCCCACCGCATCTCTTTGCATCAGTATTTGTTGTGGATATGAAACAGTAAAAAAGGCTACGAGGTTATGTATACAGACTGATACAAAAGTTTATTTGGGGTGTGTGAAGCTTTGAAATGTTGAAGTTAAAGTCGAAGTACTAATCTCTTTCACTTCGACTTCGGCATTCACAATTGTCTTCGTATCTTTGAAACATTTCGCAGGAAGAATTATAAATTTTTGATGTGTGGCGAAAAGATTTGAAATATCTCACATAATATGAGTTATTTCAACATAATATAATCTATCACTTTAGAACAGCTACTAAACAGTGTTTTAAAACAGACTACTAATTAAATGACACATATAACACAAGAAAAAAATAATTTAGATATGTCAGCATAAAATAGTGTTTTTTTAATCCAAAATATTATATTTATTTATATGCAGTGGCTAGTTTAAAAACTAAGCGTTGGGTTATTTGATTTAAAAAAAACTTGATTCGGCCTCGACTTTTCTTCTCGTGTCTTTAAAACGTGACTTTCACACATCCATTATGTTCAATAAATTAAACTGTCAAACATCATGTTAGACACCAAACAAATATATTTGCTCAGTAGTAGTATACCCCTATATAATTATATTTTTTTCGTTTATTTGCACTTTCTGAACCAACTGAATATATAAGCACACGAGAATCTCTATGAGCGAGAGCGAAAGGGCCTACCAATTTTGCCGGGAAAGGTGTTTTCACATACCTTTCAAGGTTCTTTTACATGCCACAATCAACATGAGACTGACAGCTTTTCTTCCCCTCCGAAGAAAGTTGGGTTACGGATCTTTATTACTCAAGAAAAATCCGTCAACCTCGGCTGGGTTTGAACCAACCAACATCGGGCTCTGAGGCAAGCACCTTTTCACCAAGACTTCCTAGATCGAGTTGGTTTTTGTAGCTTGTTCAGAATCATTATCCTCGAATCAACAGGTGGCGATTTTTATGTTGCGACTTCGGATTGTAGGGAGGTAAGATTGACCTGGTGTTTATTGTGCAAGTGGAGCGGTAGGGAGACTTTGATCTGTCTACCACACCCCGAACTTGCTGTACGTAGGTGACTATGTGTCGGCGGCGCGCACATGGGCGCACTCATCGACAGTTAAATAAATAAATTGTACGACACAATCATACAAACTTTCTCATAATAGTGTATTATAGCATAGAACCAAGTGTTAAAAAAAAGTTTTTAATATATTACAGCTAAGTAAGCTGTCCTCAAACCTACCAGTTTGTCACAGTAAACACTTTTCATATATACATTTTTAAACAACATTCACAAATTTTTCTTGTTTCAAATTTCCAAAAAATTGTTAGTATTTGTAAACAGGTCTCAAATTATTATTTATAGTTGCAAAAATAAAAATCATTATCATTTATCATTTTTTTTTAATTCCTAGAAACCCATTTTGAGCTAAATCTTAAAAGCCATTGAACAAAAATCTAAAATTTGTCGTACGTAAATAGGCCTTAAATTAATTTTACACTTTCTCACCGACCTTTACACATTTTCCAACCCTCTAAGAAAGAATTTGGTTACAATCCCGTTTGAGATCATAGATTATTAATCTTCACAGATGGGGTGACAGTGGTTAAAAATGTGGTACTAGATTGTGACAGCCCCATTTACGTTAAGTGCTTGTAAAATAATAATAAATTGACAATTGTACTCATTGAACACAAAAATTGAGCTTTCTTGTAAAATTAGCAGAACGAAAACATTCGTCACTTTGCCTTTCACCACAGTTTTCTTGTTCCGATCATAAAAAGTAAGGCAACCCCCCCTATTTATGATTCCCGCATTCAAAAGAGTCCCCCAAACTCCTCACTTGCCCTCATCCCCTTCCTTCATCCCTTAATCTGCAAAGCTGTGCCTAACAACTGCCGAATTTCCTTTTGTAATCGGTTCTTTCAGGGGATTTATGACTCAATAAATAATTCAAGGTCCAGTTATAAGATGATAGCTGTAAGAAAAGCACGAGTAGGGGGCAGGGGTGTATTGTGTACCTCCCCCCACCCCTCACCCCACTACCACAACTTCCATTCAACTTTCCATTCTGCCCATCCCTTCTTTACTCCTACTATATATCTGCAACTTGTTGGACTTCTTGAAATAAGATTCTGAGATACTTAAATTCAACAAATATTATCGCTAGAAATTGTGTTCTCAAATCATTGTTACAAGAGTCAAATATAGAGAATAAAATAATCATAAAGATATTTTGAGATTATTTCAGACCTATTTAGGTGCATTTATTTTTCTGTGTCTGTCTGTATTGTCTGTATTTATGTGTATTCTTCCATTTGTTAAAGGTAAAATTGTAATAAAGAATAAATATTTTAGAGCTTTGAATTATATGTATTTTTTAAATCACGACGTCTCAATCACTACCCGTTTACCCGTTCAGGATGTACACATACAATGTTGTTTACGCTAATGGAGTGTAAATGAGTAAGTTAGAACTTATAGGAAAGTCTACCAGTGATTGAATGGAGGGAGAGTGGGAAATCAGTTAGTAAAAACCACCCTCAATACAGCAGATAATATTGAAAAAAAAGTTTCTACATTTAAAATAATGTAGTTTTTGATTACTATATTTTATAATGAATAGTCAGCTATAGAATGCACAAATGATTTACGGGTACATAGGGCATCATCAACGTTGATGACTTTCCTCGTTAATTAAATCTAGGCTGTCCTTTGACATTACTACAACTTCCGGCGAATAAAAGCAGCTATTTTTAGCTGAGAAAAAAAATGTCGAATTCTAATAAAGTTTCTACGCGTTGTTATTTAAAATTGATATTCTGTATTTCGTAAAAAAATATATAGATTTTAAATCAAAACTTGAAACCAATCTTTTTTTCTACACACACATATATATATATATATATACACTAATATTATAAAGAGGAAAGATTTGATTATTTGTTTTTTTGTTTTTTGTTTGTAATGGATAAACTCAAAAACTACTAGATCGATTTAAAAAATTCTTTTACCAATATAAAGCTACATTATCAACGAGTAACATAGGTTATATTTTATTTTGAGAATTTAATTTATTCCTCATAAAAATGTCAATAGTCTTACACAAGCTATAAAAAATTGCCTAAAAATATGCTTTCTCCGCGTGCGCTGCAAAAACTATTGGTATTACATAAAAAAAAATACTATACATATTAAACGTTCTCACTAATGTGAACAAAAAAGCCTGCGAGACAATATGTTGTATAGTTATGTTACAATAAACGTTTTTTGTTGAAATTAGTCAACTAAAACACGGATGCGAACAAAAAGTGATTATATCCGTATCATGATATGAATCCTTATCCAAATAAATTATTTAATCAAAAGCTTGATCTCCCCGTCATCGGCAGTCCAGTCTACTGCAAGAGCGTTGTGTTAGACCACGCAACCACTGAAGCGGGTGTGATGGGTAGCTAGTATATATATAATGTTTGAAATAAAGCCATAAAACCGTTTAAGCTAGAGGCCCAGGTAGAGACAGACAGAGAGACATACAGAATATTGTCAAACACACAGTTTCTGAGTATAGGGGAGTATCATACTCAAGATACATTTCAAGGTTGAAAATATCTATGATTACAATACTTAATCTGTGAGCAAGAAATAAGTTACAGACGATAATTCACACTCCAGCCCGGAATTGCACTGACTCTTCCAGTTCCAATAGTCATAGATCTTTTGTTGCAAAATCTCGTTTAAAAACATTATTAAATCAATAGTTTTTATATTACTATTACATTTTAACTTTATTTTTTTATCTATATAATAATAAAAACCCGTTTATAAAATAGTATCTCTGGCTGAGGAAAAGGCGTAACTTCAGTAGCCTGATGACCTCACTTAAGACATTTCTGTAATAATAAATTTAAAAAACTCAATGGCGTCAGCCAGCTCGGCACTGAGCCATACTGATATACTGATACACTGACGAAGATAGTGGGTGTCATGTGAGCAGCACAACTAACCCTATGACCTCTAATCTCATTTTTCTAGACCAAGGCTGCTACTTTTTAATTGAGTAGCTCCTCATTTGACTTCACGAGGCTGAGTTCAATCCAGATCCAGACCCATTGCTTTGCAGAAAATCTGGAAGACCTGAGGGTCGAGCCCGAGACCTTTGGTGATAATAAAAAAAAATTAATGGTGTAATTTACTTTATAATCATGAAAAATTGACAAAAAATAAAGTTAAAATAAAGAAAAAGAAACTAATAAGTGCAAATTTAATTAAGAAAGCCCACGTAGGGAAAGATGAAAAATGTAGGAAAGAGCCCAGGCACAAGGGAGCATCTTCTTCCTTTCTTCTGTCTCCTAAATAGTAGTAGTAAGTAGTAACAAACACATTTAAACACAAATTGAGTAATATTTCAGTATTTTTGCTCAATTTGTGTTTAAAATGTGTGTTTAAATGTGTTTGTAACTATTTCTACTATAAAATATATAAGATTATTATTATTATTATTATTATTATTAGCACCGCGTCTTACTACCCGTTCGGGTTATACGCACTTACGCTAATGTGTAATGGTAGGGTGATTGTGAGATGAAATGAAGGACCTACAGTTTAACGTGGAATCCGAACCACGGTGGAGACCTGGCATTCCTCACATTCTCAAGATGTCTTGTCAGAGGTGAAGGAAGGGTTTGGTAATCAGATAAATCTTTGCCGGGACCGGGGATTGAACCCCGGCCGCCAGCATAGAAGTCTGACACCTTAACCACTAGACCACCGAAAGGAAGATGTCACCTTTGTGCATTGGATTCTTACCAACATTTTTCTTCGTTCGCTGAGTGGGCCTTCTTATTTAAATCTGCACTTATTATGAAGGATTAAATAGCAAAGCTATTATATTTGTTAGTTACACTTACAGCCGCATATAAATATCATATTACTTAGATTGTAAAATAGTACTTGGACACGGGAATCGAACCCAGAACTTTTGGCTTAGTATGCACGTACGCTGCGTACTAAGTCAAAGGTCCCGGGTTCGATTCCCGTGACCAGGTGTCCTTTTACAATTTAAAATAAAGTGTAATATATTTAGATGCGGCTGTAACCGTAATTATCAAATATTTTAGCTTGTATATTTAATCCATCATGATATGTTTGTTTGTATAGTTGTAATCGTGCATTTGGCAGCATAAAACCCTCTCGAGTCGAAGATGGCTGTGGCAAGCTCGTGATCTTATTTTTATCACACATATGTATCTGACGATTTACACACGCCCATAAGAGTATAGCTGCCTTAAAATATGTGTAAAGAATGGCCCTGAGTACAAAATTACTCCTGGATAGCTCAGTGGCAAGGGCTCTGGCGTACTAAGCCAAAGGTCCTGGGTTCAATTCCTGTGTAGAGGTGTGATATTTCAATTTTTTAAATGTTGTACTTATTATCTTATTTTTCCTTTTTTTATTTTCATATTTATTTCTATCGATCTCCGTGATTATAAAATCATTTAGCCATTGGGCCACATAATTGTCAAACAAAGTAATAATTTCAAGATATTTAATCCACACAGAAAGGCCCTACAACGGTTCCACAAATCTACACGTTTTCTGGATTAAAACACAATATTATTAATATTATAATATTACAATTTCAAACTGCCACAGGCTGCAATATTTCCCCTCCTTCCATTACCAGCACTTATCTAACCGCAGCCGTCCAAAACCCTCCTGGTCCCATGGCGTGTCCACCAATTTATCTGTCATATTAAACTGGACCAATCAGCTGTTAGCTGGTATCTCAGATTGTTCCAGAAATTACATTTCTTTGGCCATTGCACATTTTGGTGGTTTCTTACACCTCTCCCTCCTGTGCGGGTGTAGAAGAGTATTTCCTGGTAGGAGCCAAAGATCGGAGAGACACGGTAGGTAACTTTACTTCACGTAATAAGCCAGAAGAAGAAAATGTGTAGGTACGGTGCATTATTGTTGCTATTTTAAAATATGTATATGATATAAAACATAAAGAGTATTATTACTAATTTAACAAATATAAACTATTACTAGAATTAAATGTTGAAATTATTGTAAGCTAGCAGAAGTACCCAGTGTTGCCTGAATGCAATAAATGGGGTGGTTTCCCAGGGCTACTCTTTTCTTTGGCAAAAAAAAACCCTCTTTATTTTGGTTCTTCCGACCCAATTTTTAGTAAATTTTATAAAATCTAATCAAAAATTTAAAATTTCAGTTTAGAGTTGCATATGTTTGTGCACAGAAGCTAATATTTAAAATTGCAGCCCGCAGCATCAGGCAGATATCGCGCAGCGCTCATGACAGACAGACAAAAACTTCATGTTATTAATATAGATAGATTATGATATATGACTATTGTTTCTAATATAAAATATGTAAAGTTAAATTTAATCTCTAAATAAAAGTGTACATTCTCTAACAAAATACATTAAACGTAAAAAACAACTTTTTAACTGACAATAATCAAATATCTTCTAACTGTAATTATAGCCACGTGTCCGACACATTAGCTCAGTCCTTAGTGTGTTTGTCTACTGAGATAAGGGTCCCGTGTTCAAATCCTGACATGGCTGAAAAATATTTCATTGGTGAAATGTGTGCTTCCCCTTTCACAGTGATGAATTAACTGTCGGGGACTGGTTGTTGTGTCTGTCCTAGTTTTAAGTTTGTTAATAGGCCATGTGCTGATATTATTAGTCGGTTTAGAAAGTGAACGTTAAATACCTGAAATAAATTAAAAAACAAAAACGTAACTAAGCCAAGGCTCAGAATATTTCCACAAAAAAATAAATCTATAAGCGCCTACATCCTTCCTTTTCCTTTCCTCTCGTGATTTTCTCTGACATTCTTCATTTCTGTCTCTTAGACACAAACCAACATTTCGACCCAGATTTAGTCCTTTTGACCATCGTATTGGCTCTATCTCTGGTATATAGTTGCCATGGCAGCACATGAATGATTAATTCCCTATCTGAGCCAGCGCTATAGAAGTAGCTAGTTTCAACAAACAATAGATAAAGTCTATATTATGTTGCTATCCAGTTCAAAATGGTTTAGAAAATGATTAAGTTATCTTTCTGTAGAAAAGCTCCTATCTTTTTTATATGCTATGCATTGAAATTACACCTCTGGCACCAATTATTATGTCTTGATGGCATATATAATAGTAATTGAGGCTGAAATTACTGAAATGATATCTATCAACAAGTAGTTTGTCGAACAGTGGCGGCTCGTGTATAGGCACTGTATAACTGCAGCACCCCTATTTCCACTTGATATTATCGATAACATTTCCTATAATGAGTCCTTTTTCTTTAATTCTTTCTTTATTTTTGTAGTACAATGTATATTCCTTAAGCTTAATGTCAGTACTTCAGTAGCCATCCCCCAGGTTATGAAAAAGATACAAAAATCTTTATATAAAACTGTGCGCTTCACGTTGCCAGCGACGTTGCCAGTTTTTTTGTGTTAAGATTTTTATCAAGTTCCTGAATGAATTTTCTTTTTATACATTTTTTTTTCTTTTACACAATTTTAAAACAAAGGAAAAAAAAATTCTGGAGTAGCACCCCCACTAATTTTAGCTACGAGCTGCCACTGTTGGCGAATGTACAGTACATTATGGAATCCTTATAAGTTATAACACTCTATGATATTGCTAGAAAGGTCCGTTTAGCTCAAAGTTTTATAGTACACCATTATTTTTAGAGATGAATTAAATTTCAATTAAAAAAATTGAACATTATTAGTACAAAATGATTATAATGCTTGTACTTTAATAATAGCTCATATTAAAAAATAAGCATTTAATATGTTTTACAAAGTGAATATTGTAAGAGTACCAATTAAAGTTGATAATCCTTGAAATGATTAATTTTTTAAATAATTAGATAGCTTTGTGTACACTTATTTATTAATGGCATGCTACAATTTAAATTGAGTTTCATTATACTGTGCTAGTTTCAATTTAAACGTATTGAATTTAATTATCATAGATATACAATGATTTACTTAGTAATTACTCGATTTGTATTCCCGGCGCTAAATTTCCATTCATTTTGCCTTGGATTTGAGACACTCCTTAAATTTAAAAGTAATAAACTAAAAATATGTTCCAGTTAAGGCCTAATTTTGAGAACTTTTCATGATGGAAATATAAACTTGTCTTAAAATCGTCTAAGTAGTACCAGTGCTAATAACCCATATTTTTGAAATCCTATTTGTTAGAATAAAATTACCTATAAGTAAGTTAAAAGGTTGTCTTCGTAAAAGTAGCTTGACTGTCTTAATTTTCACTATAATTTGATTTAAAATTTAATGGTAAACGCACATAAAAACTCACAAAACTAATTAGTACTTTAGTAAACTATAATGTTTATAAAATGTCGTAAATAAATTAGTATCCTCTGTCTTTGTAGTAAGAATGAGACCAAATATGTTCTTAAGAAACTCAATTCTCTGTATTTTTTTAAATAACAAATATTTTTGTTTGCCTGACCATGGTATTTAATTTTTTTTTTAAGTTATGCATATAATTTTTTCTGATTTAATTATAAATAGTAAGGTATGCCAAAAAATATTTAAAAAAGTCGGCCAGGAAATTTTAAAATTTGGCTAACGTTTATAAGCGTACTTACCTAATTCGTATCTCTCTTTATAATCTATTTTCACAATTTTCAGAAAGTGATCCAATACAGCAGCCTCATTTTGATTCTTTGGCTTGCTCTCGCATAGATCTGAAGTTTCTATGACACCCAAATTCCACAAATCTGCAAGTTTATTGGGGTAGATCAGAAGGATAGTAACTATATCTGTGTAAGTATCAACGTTTGCTTTTCCTTGAGCCTTTATCATAACTACCAATCCAAGTCATATTTGCACTGCCACTAATCCGGAGGCTAATTGAAACTTTTACCGTGTTCAACCTATAAATAACATCTGCTCCAATGAGTAGTTCTACTAGTGGTTCACATTTTCCAACGTCATCGAGTTTAATCTGCTTCCTTTTTAACTCCACCATACAAGGATTTGACCTAAGCAATGGGCCACAATTAACTGGTAGATTCCACACTTGAATGTTACATACATAATCATGTCATACTTTTCAGTTAAATAGCATAGCATTTTTGACTTTTTTATTAGAAGAGATACCTCCAAACAAGGTATGTCCCATCTGTCCATACTTTACTGGTTGATATCCCATTTCTTCGGTTATTCTCAACATAATGTATGAACGCTGAATACCAGAGTCAATGGATGATTTTACACTCCACTTGGTCTCGTACTTTTCAAGTCTCGCCAGTATAGTTTGAAGTAAAACATCTTCCATGCAGCAATGATTGGATAAAACAGTATTTTCCCTATAATTTTTCTTCCCCTCATTTGTTTTATTTTTACATTTATTAAACTTTGAGTCTGGACATATAATAGTACAGTAATATACAAACTGCTTTATATTTGGGCCTAGCTTCCCCTGAAAATTTTTTACAAGTTGTTGCCACAAATTCATCTGTTTAACTTTGCTTCTTATCTATTCTTGCATTATTATCAGCCAGTCTCAAACCGGTTTTTTGTAAGAAGATCCTTTCTTCGCCTTCCACTTCAACTTTGGGAAATTCCAACTACTGTTTCAGTTTCATACAATCCATATTATCTTGAACCTCTTCATTGTTGCAAACTACAGGATTTCTTAAGCACACTCCAAGAATTTCTTCTAGGAGGCTTAAACCAAAGGTAATAACATTTCCACATACCTGTCTGATGCCATCCCTATTGGTTCCAAGAATCTTAAATATGATACAGCTTATCATACACATGTACATTATCTTCTTTACGTTAGCTACCAGTTGCATTTTAATTACAAATCCCAGAAGTTCATGAACATAAAATTCTGTTAATAGCTCCCCAAGGCCAAATCCATTTTTAAGAACTGTCAATCACCGTATGATAGTTTTCACCAGTGGGAGAAAAGCTGTGAACCATCTCACGTGATCTTGTTCCCTCGGTAGTTGCTTGGATGAGATACTGGAATTTATTTTCAGCCTCCAATTCTCTAGTATCATGTATGCGTCAAAACCATCTCCAGAAACTCAACTAATCATTCACTTGTCCCTCAAAGTTTTTTCAATTGTATCTTAGGTAATTGTGATATTTTTCTGGTAGTTGAAAAAGAGCATGTTTACACCGCATTATTATGTATGTCACACTAATTACCTACTTAGTGCTTCAACCATAGCCTCAACCATCATTTGTTAAAATTCTTCAACTCTTATAAATGCTTGTTCATACTCTGCCTCATATCCATTAGAAGATTCTAGAAATGCATTGCCTAACTCTTCTTCAAGGGTGTACAGTTGACTAGTTAACCTCCCCAATGCTACATACTTTATTTTCACTATTCATTGGGCTTCTCAGCACTCAACTCTGTCATCAATGCATTTTATGACCCTACTAGTACAGGTTTACGTCATCTTATTAATACATCAGTTTTTCTTAGGTTAATGATAGTGTATGTTTATCAGATATTATCTTTTCACACCACACTATAACGTCAGGGTCACCATTTTCTGAAAAATTAAAATAAACTTACCAAATTTCTCTTTTCTACAACTTAATGTCGATACATAAGGGCTTACAACAAAAGATGTTCACAAAATAATACACAAATTAACGCCATCTCAGTTCAATGCATTCATTAGATTTTTTTTTACAGACAAAAATGAAAACTTATTCATAAGATAGCTAATATTACACCAGTATCGGTACTCGTGAATAAAGACTTCACGGCTAGCCTAAATGAAATTCACCATATAATTAAATAACATAGTACAGCCAACACTTTTCTCTATTCTTAACACACTATCTAAGTAAGAAAGCCACCCACACATAGTTTCAGAAGTAAAATATGCATATTATGAATTAGAATTAAGATAGAATATTTTATTTTAAAAGTAAGATAAGTATACACGTACTTATAAATAAGGTAACTAACTACGTCCAGGTATTAAGTTAGCTATTTTGTGAGTTAGTGAACAATATATGGTCGTGAAAGAAAGATAGCCATGCCCATTTTTAGAATATGTTTAAAAGTTAGTAACACTCACTTACTCTATGGCATTAGGAACTTAAAAGTTTATTGCCACATTTAGAAAAGTATGCCACCTATCACTATCTCTAATATGTAATATAAAATATACGAATTGTGTTAATCAAAGAGGTAAAGATGAGGATGTGAGATAAAGTGAACGTGCATTAGCACGTAGAAAGGATTGGGGTAAAGCGTTAAGGCATTGCTATATCACATTTGGATCGTCCCAGTGTACCCAGCCGAGAGCCAAAACTCAAACAATCTTTCCATCACCGGTAATCAAGCCTATTGAGAGTATGATGCCTTAAACCTAGAACAAACAACTACTTGAAGTGTGAAAGGTTCGCCAGGTTTTATTTATAGCTACTTTATCAACATCTATAAAAGAAGATACAGCAATGTCTTCAAAGAATAGATGGTGGGTGACCTGCAGGTCTAGGGTTAAGGTGTCAGACTTCTGTGCTGAGGGTCCGGGGCTCAATCCTCGGTCCCAGAAAATATTTATCTGGTTGCCAAACCCTTCCTTCACCTCTGACAAGACATCTTGTGAATGTGTGGATTGCCAGGCCTCCACCGTGATTTGGATCCCATACGTAAGAATTTCAATCACATATTATGTAAAGTTATTGGTCATATTATATATATGTATACATTTTCTGTATCGAAATGGTGCCTGTTGCAAGAGATAAACCACAACAATAACAAGACGAGAGGGAGACAACACGTTACAATACCCACTGGCAGCGCTGTTGGCATCTGAAATGTGAGATACCGGTCTGGCATCGATGCCAGGTGTGTGATGTGCCATTGGTTTCTGTGCTTTGTAGCTGGCAGCACTGCCTTGGCATCCTAGTGTTATATGGGCCTAGGTCTTCCATTTCTTCACACAGTCACCCTACCATTACACATTAGCGTAGGTGCGTAAAACCCGAACGGATAGTAAGACGCGGTGCTAATAATACTAATAATAATTCAAAAACTATGCCTTCAACCTTTCGCTGTGTAATGATCCTAATTTTTATATATTTTATATTTTTTCCAAATTTAAATATTTATTGTATAGTTTTTTATCTATAGTGTCAGCCATTTTGTTTCATTTTATTTAAATACTGTTTATATAATTCTATTTAGTAACCACACCACACTGTGTTTATTTCATGATACTATCTTTTTCTGTAATTAGCGTTTAAAATATTCCATAGTGAGGCCATCCTCGGGATGGGAAAGTCCTGACAAATGATAACGACTTCACTCTGCTGGAAACTTCACTCTGTGCTGGAAACTTCATTTTTAGGACGTGGTTTTCCAAAATCTTATTATATCTAAGTAATCTTTCTATAAAAATGACGTAATATTTTATTTAAAGAATAATTAAATATTTACAAAATTTAATCTAAATATAGAAATGTAAATTAACAGGGGTTTTAGTGAAATAATAATTTATATTCAACTATTTGTAAGATCTGCGTCTCAGAAAAGCGTGGCGCCATGAACTGTTGCCATAGTTAATCAATTTCAATAAATTAAATAAATGATACTAAAGTCGCCGGGCAATAACGACAAAGGAAAGGGTTATGATGATTAGAGCCCACCGCTGGGCACGTATAATCACGTAATTGCCCTAATTGGAGCCCATCACGAGGCATACATAGGGTCAATATTCGTGAGACCACCATAGCGGGTACTGGCAGAACTAGCTCCGCACCAGCATGTAGACTTTGATGACCTTGGTTCAAATACCGAGTATTTATTTTAAATAATGGATTTCCTTCTTTCTTCCTTGCAAGAAAATTTATTAGAGTTTCCCTAAAAATGCATACTTCTTCCTTTGAATCCTTAGACTGGTAAGTTGTTGGTGTCTTAAATGAGCAATAAGTAGAAACCCTACATTAAGGTGAATAGATATTTGAGATTTCATCTTTAAAAAAAAAAGCTAAATATGGTTTAAAAATTCTCAAATAAATTTCGTCATAAAGCATTTGAAAAATAAAATCATAAATACCTCACTAAAACATTCACATAGAGATTGTCCAACTTTTATCAAGTATATACCAAATTAACACACAAGTTCTATCAATCTTTAAAATTTGATCACTGATTTTGACATTTTTAGTTATACAATACAACCAATAGATAAAAATAATTCGCAAAGGATAATGGAAATACCCGAACTTTCAACGGTCACAAACAACCAGAAATAAATATAACAAACATCATTACGATACATCAATTGTTTATCTGAAAATAAATTTATAAATTATTTTATTTATATCAACTGATAAGAAACATATTTTGGCCTAACCTTTAAATTTTCTTTATATATATTTGGGCTCTTTTTAAAAATTAGTTGCTAATAATAGGAACAATATTTTTAGATGGCTTTATTAAAGTATAGGGTATGTTGATAATATGAAAATGATAATCGCAGCTTGTGAGCCCACCCTCTCTCTTTATATCGATTATATGATTATGTATGTAAACATCGATAGTCATAGAATAGAGATATATATCCATTTTAAGGGTGGAACTAAGAAACTATTTTATAAAACCTGGAATTTCACAGATAAAATGTTGTTATCGTTTTATTTATTTAACTTAAAAATGAATAAGCATTATTACCTGAGCTTAAAACAAGGTTTTGTTCTTTCAAATGGGATTCCTTCCATAATTTGTGAAAAGTAGGTGTCTTTAACAATAAGAAAAATAATACTAAGATCCGCTTCGGTGGTTGGATGGTCTAACGCGCTACTTTCACAGTAGACTAGTCCACCGATTACGGGGAGATCGAGGTTCGAATCTCAGCTGGGTGTACTGAGGTTTTTTCCCCAAACTCATTTTCCACTCTCCCTCCACGCAAATGTGGTTATACAGCCTCTATATATAACCTCCTTAATCCCTAAAACCATTGGCTAATTAGTACATAAGCGTATAACCCGAACGGGTAGTAAGACACGCAGCTAAGAAGAATATATATAGTAACCACTAAGAGAAACTCATTTAATTTTTAACATAGGATGTGACGACGTATCTGACGTCCCAGTTTAAAACACATTCATTTACAAATAATAATAAACTTTCTATACAAGATCTAGTATCAACTTCTACGATTTATTAGTGGCCTAAGCTAGCTGTTGTATTGAAATGGTTTGTTTATATATAGTGGGCCTGATTGTGACTCAAAATACCTAGTTTCGATTACCTCCCAGCTACCCTGAGGTCATCCCCCCCCTCCCCCAAATTTGGGTTTTACATTCGCTCTCTGGGTAGTAACCGGTAGTTAATAGTATTTACCCCCTTTAACCCTTTCTCATGAGACAAAATATGAAATATATAAACCCAAACTACTCCTCAAAAACAAAGAATTTCGAATTCATTATCACTTTTTAAATAACCTCAATACGCAGTATAAACACTGTATGTTTGAACAAATAAGTCACTTATGATACTATTTTATTATATTTAAAAATTAAATTATTATTTGTCATTCGGGTTTGACTCTATAATTATTTTCAAAATACTAGCAAACAGATTAATTTTGTAATTTACTGCATGTTCTCACGGCAAAACTCTATTCATAAGTTTAGGTGAAAAGGGAGAACTCTTGAATGGGACGATTATTTTGTTTGTTTTTAGGTCTAGAGTATTCTATAAAATGTCAATTAATTTACCAACTATAAAATAAAGTTGGTTAGAACATTGTGCGAGGCGACCACCCAGTCAGGGTGTTCAACCTTGTAATAATTACACTCCCACCTTCTCATGGTTAAAGTTGTTTATCTATCTTCTCCCAGAAACAACGTTATAAAAACCATTTTTAAAGTTGTATTATGTAGCAGAGCCAACTGTACTAGAGGGCGTCTGTCTACGCGGCGTCGGTTCTACGGCGCTTACGAGTGGGTTGAGGGAGGGTTGCGAGCCAGAAGAGGGGAAGGGAGGGAAGCAAACGGGGTTGCGCGGTGGAAAAAAAATCCCCCTCGTCTCCTAGCAACGCTAGGCCCGTAGCTTGTTCCCGCGAAATTCAATAGCCCTGCTGTTCGCCCGCGCTACACAGAGAGAAGGAAACTTTACTGCTATGACGGTGGTTGCCATGGCAACTAACTGTGTTGGATATACGATGGGGAGCGGAAGAGAAGGTTGAGGGTAGAGAGAGAGAGAGAGAGAGAGAGAGGGAAGTGCCACCACCAAGGTATAAGGATTGGGTAAAGTTGCTTCATATCTCTAGCAATCTATTGCGCGTTGCTTAATTTGTTAAGTCAATGAAGAAATATATTATCTATCTATGCTATGTTTAAATAACACTGTCGAAACTAAGCTAGTTCAATAAATATGATCATCGCCCACTACCACATATTGTGAAGAAGCAACTCACTTCTAGTCTCCACACCATGATGCTCTGGCTGTAGATACTCGGGTTGCCGCTACAGCAGCACCGTCGCCCAATAGCTGCTGGTGTATTATGCTATAGCCTATATTACAACGTGCGCGCATTGAAGAACATTACTTCTTTTTTTCCCTCTTGATTGACAAACAATGCTTCTAGTTTCAGCGTTAGGTAAATCGGGGAGGGGTTGGGGGCGAATTTGGAGGCTGGGGGAGGGTAAGTAGGAAGGGATGCGATAATCGAGAAAATGCTGCTTGTTACTTGTCCCTGTCGTTCATCTACGTTCATCCTGTTTAAGTTTGTTGTATAAAAGTTTCCTTTAATGATCGAAGGAGAGGGGTGGTTTGTTAGAATATGGATTATGAAGAGAAATAGAAAGAAAGAAAAAGAGGAGATAGGATTGATGTAAACAAATAATGTTTGTGTCTCCGCCCTACTACCTGTATATCTGTCGTATGAAATGTGGTCAACAAGAGATTCTTACGTAGCGTAATGCTACGTCAATGAATCATTGCCGTTGGCATCACGTGAAAACATGGTGGTATACAAGAACGAAGCTGAGTGTTGTTTGAGTGCTTGTGTAGTGTTAGTGGAGTTTTATACGCCACCAAAGCTCTACTTACTACGCTCTGGCGTCATTTCTTGGTCAAATGAGCGCTCAACTGTCCTAAAGCTGCATGAATTGAGCTAATGCTGAAAAAAAGTAAAGCCGATGGCGTTTGTGTAGAGGAAGCTATATTATGACTGTGATGAGATTAGGCTGTGCCGATGAAACCCCAAAAAATATGTTTGAGTTTGGGTTACTTGGGCCAGCGAGTGATTGGGCCGACTTTTGTGGTTCGGCAACTCCACTATACAGTTTATAAATTTGTAAAGTGAAGCTTTTCTTCATTCATTTATACAAATTGTTATGATTCTAAAGATCACTCCTTAAATAGGATTGGCCCAAAATTCTTTATCATTTATGAGCATCCACTCTACCACTCGGGTCCTGCACCAAATCTTTCTGCTTCAATATAATATATAGATATTTTACTGTAAGACTTCGCTTTTAAAAACTTTATTAAATAAATTATTTTATATACTTTATTTTTTTAGCTATATAAATATTATTATAACTAAGTTTTTTTACCAAATAATATATTATGGAAAAACAACAACATGAATTTGTATCTCTGACCCCCTTACCTCACTTTTGAGATAATATGGAAATTACTGTATTAATTAAGATAAGATGTATTTTCGGTTTATTTATTTACCATAGTTATTCATTCGTTTATTTCAACTCTTTTATAAATGCAAAGTACGTTTAAAATAGCTGTAGCATGACAGTTGCAAAAGTTATTTTACTCTCAAATTACAAGTCAAGTGTAATGTTTGTTGCGAATTAATTAGGCCCTGATTTGTGGTAAATATAACTTTTAGATTTAGTTAAATTTAGAGTTTTATTTTGGTATAAAATATAACTCAAACATATGTGGCGATTAGAAAAATGACGGCTGTTTTTAAACATAAAATATTTGTAATTAGATACAATACGATCATAATAACCATCTCAAGCACATATTTTACTTATACTTTTACCAATAAACTTTGGTTTAGTAAAATAAATTTCCTGGGTAGTGAACTTTTATTTAAAAACAACTATAGCATCTGCTATTGATTAAAAATATGCTTAGTTTTGCTATATACTCATTAAAATCGAGTAAATTGACCACTTTTTTCAGATAAAAGGCCAAGTAATCGATTTATTACATTTCGTGTTATTTGATGTTCCTTTAACGTGAAAGGTAGAAGTTCTACTTTGATGGATTACTCTATGGCCCTATCTTATAAGCTGTACCGTAGTGGAGTAATGCAAGGTAGGCTTGCTAATTTAGAGAGGATACAATTCATTCATAAGTGTTTCAATTTACTTAAGATAATTTGTTTATATCAATTTTAATGTGTGAAACAAAAGTTCGTAAAAACACGCGTCGCGAAATTTCGGTGTCTATAAATGAAGGTGTATGACCGTTTCTTAAACACTTTTCAAATTCTATGGTTTATGGTTTTATGGCTATATATGTTTTTAAATTTTTTAACTTTATAACACGCCTAAAAGATGTGTTATCTATTAGTTTTTGGAAATTGGAATCCCTTATTTTTTGAAAGACTGTTTTAAAATTGTAAGCCTTCAGACTTTTCTGGTCCCTCTATAACTCTGCCAAATTTAAATTTTATACCAAACTTATTTTATTTTTTATCTTAGTTTAGGAAATGTTATACCCGCAATTTCCTGGACCCTCATTTTGAAATTTCAAACCTTCGGACATTTATAGTTATCTGGGGTGGTCCTATTTGATTAAAATCTTCAATAAATATTATAATAAGCTAATAAAGAATTACCTATAAAGATTAACAATTATTTTAATTCATAAAAATAAAATTTATTTATGATCTTCATTTAACAACGTTTAAAATTAGAACGTGCAAAATGTACAATCTACTCATTATAATAATTTATAACTTTGTGACTAAAATATTGTACTGAAATGTATGCTTAATATTACGTGCCTGATCGCATCATTATAGAATGGTGGTATTCCTGAAAGTTTATTTCTACAGTAGCCCCATAGCTAATTTGGTGCTGACTGACAGCTCACAGCTGACTTCTGACAGTCAATATTTAGGTATATACCTAAATTTTGACTGTCAGAAGTGACATATGATAAACACATGTTTTTTCAGATCATATGGTTTGGCGTAGGGATACATAATTTGGTTTGGTAACTTTTCAAAGATCTTATCTGTCAGATGTAAGCTGTCAGTCAGCACCAAAGAAGCCATGGGGCTACTGTAGATCATGCTGAGGTACAGAATGGTGCAAAAAAATGGGGTAACCGAACTTCTAATACATAATTTCATTCACGTCAAGTTCTGCAAAGACCACTTCATTCTGAGAAGGTAACAGTGTGGGTGACAGTTTCCAGCCATGGTGTTATTGGCCCCTATTTTATCCAAGATGGAAATGGTAACACAACAACCATAACTGCTAGAGTATACAGAGAGAAAATCATCGACAGATTTCATACAGATTTACAAACATTTTGTGAACTGAATAATCTGTATTTTGAGAAGTAAGTTTTTCAGCTGGACGGAGCCAACCCACACATAGGCCATGGAAACAAAGCATTACCAGAGGAACTGTTTCCACATCATCTTGTGTCACGAGGGACCGACTTTCCTTACCCACCTCGGAGTACAGACCTCATTTTATACGATGCGTTTCTGTGTGGAATCTTAAAATAAAACTGTTTCACACCTTTTCCTAGAAATCTGCAACAACTTTGCGCGAGAATATTGAATCAGTGATCAGTGAAGTAACAGTCGTACAGTGCACTAACATGGTTACCCGAGTACTTTATCGCATTGAATTTGTCGTTTGCAATAAAGGAGGACACGTAGAACATGTGATCATACGATAAAGAGAACCTAACCGGTATAGTAGTTCGGCTACATTTTTTTTTACACCATTCTGTACTTTATAGCTACTCTATAAAACTGATAGATTTAGTCTTTTGATTCCTTAAATCCAGGAACCATCGCGGCCATCACTAAAATAAGTACAAAAACGCTTATTCCATAGAGGCAGTCCAGAAAATATTTTATTATAGTGTGACGTCATGGCATACACCATTATTTTTAAAAACACTTTTATTAAATGTTTTACCTTTCATTCATGTATATATTTTAAATTCAGCAAGCCAATTGAAAAATACTGTAGTTTAATTTATGTGTGTTTTAATTTCGTGTTATTTTTTATATATACATATATATTCCCCAATGTATCACAAATATATTTATAAAAACTGTTTCAAACAGTGATATAAATTATTTATTGGCACTTATACTCTAGGAATTAAAATAAAGGATCCTCCCATGCATAGGATTGTTGACGCTCATTTTGGGGAAATGATAACTAAACTACAATTTGGGTCAGAGGTAGAGATTGACAGCTGTATTATTTAGGGGCTCTAATCGATTATGATACGGTGGCGGCACAACGATTGGACAGTCAATTTTGTACGAACTTTTCACTATCTCAGTATCAACGATTTCATTATTGACATTGAATTAAAGATTTCAATTTATTCCCGCTATCAAAATGACATTACAGAAATGTGTTTCACTAGTTTGGCGTTCGCAAGCTTTAATGACACTACTTACTATCTAAGTGGAAAATACTCCTTCATAATGTGATACTTCCTGGTGCTACAAGCTGACTAAACTCTATCCTTTGACTTTCTTTGGTCAAATTCAGACGTGTTAGATTGTTAAGGGGGGGGGGGGGNGACGTGAGAAAAGATAAGTGTTTTTGAAGTTTTTATAGGGAAAAAAATGTTTGCTCAAAATACAAGCATATCATTTAATTTTATTCACATGGTGATATAAATAGTTCTTGACAATATGTCAAGGGGAGTATTAGTCATATAATTATGCATGCTTTTTTCCTTTGATAATATAGATACGCCATATTTACAAAATAAAAAGTATTTGATGTAACATCTAACAAACTTATCCAGTCTTATCGTACATATGATTGCCTATGTCATGTGTTGAAATTATGACTAATTAACTATTGCGATGACCATGACGCCATGCTCTTCTGAGACGTAGATTCTACAGATATTCTAATATAATTTTGTTTCACTAAAACACTTTTGATTTAAATTATTTTACTATATCAAATTCCTCACTTATTTAATTATTTTTAAATTCATATTTTGTGTCATTTATATCAGGATTGCGTTAATAAACCTGGATTCCCGTCGAACAACGTGTACAAGAGTTGAAGTTTCAACCAAAAGCGAACGATTGACCGTCTTCTATATCAGGACTTCCTGTCCGAACAAACGTCATAACGGAAAGTTTCCAAAAGCTGACGCAGCGAAAGTTAGCTACCAATGAAATAAACACAGTACACACAGCGCTAGTGTGGTGTGGTTACCAAATAAAGAGTATTTATATTAAATAAAACAAAATGACTAAATAGATGGATAGAGAATTATACCAAAAATAAAAATTTAATTTTGAAATAATATTATACCTATATAAAAATGAGAATCATCCCAATGTTATTGGATATTTTGGGCGAATATGCATATAAATGCATCTATACAGTATTTTTGACTATTTAAAATGTTATTTCTTCTATTCTCAGGAAAAATTTAGTCATGCAGGCCACGTCACCCACTTTCCCTCCCTTCCTGGATCCACGTCATTCATCTCACCACCCCTTAGGGCCAGTTTCATAGTCAAATTTAGTACGCCTCAAGTGCAGCGCTACACTAAGTACATGACGACACCTACCTAGACCAGAATGGATTGGGCCAGTTTTCTTTGAGAGAACGACCCATTCCATTCTGGTCTAGGTAGGTATCGTCTTGTATTTAGTGTAGCGCCGCACTTGAGGCGTACTAAATTTAACTATGAAACTGGCCCTTAATCGTAGAGCGTTGCAAACAACATGACCGTCTATTAAGTTCAGGAGCGAGTGTGTGGTTAGTGTTTGCCTTTCTTTGTGCGTGTCTATAAATTATTAGTTTTTCTATACATTCGTTCTTGTCTCTGCGTAGGACAATACATTTGTTGTTTTACAAAGTTCTTTAATTGTATTTATTTAATCGCGTTGTGAATAATTACACATTCAAATATGCCAAAAGACCAAACTGTGGAAAATCGTAATGTTTAAACAGTGGATTCAAAAGGTACCTACCCTCACGACTGACGTTAAAATAATATTTTGCCCAAGTTGTTCAAAATAGGTCAGCTTTATATTGGTATTATTGCTTCATAAAGATGCTACATCTATTACTCGTGGGACGACTGTGCTCAACGCATCTCTCATTGCAATGTGAATAATTGCGTTGGTACCTGCTAAATTAACGTAGTCAACAAAATTATGTTAATATATCAAGCAACGATTATTAGAGAAAATATGATACATTAAATTAATTATAATAATTTGGTACTGATATTTTCTGACATGTTGACTCCTAGGCCTAAGTGGTAAGAGTCTAAGTAACAGCATGTATTGTATTCTAGGTCAAATGCGGGGGTGAAAAATCCAAATTGTTAAACGCGAGCAGACAGCTACTCGCATTCGAAACCCAAATGTAAAAAAAAACTCCAAACAACATTGACATTGGAGCGAAAAGAGAAAGATCAATTTTCTCAAGATCTCGCCAGGCTCTAGTTGCAACCAATATCCTACGGGGAAAATTGGACAACCCTGAATTCCACACGTTTCTGAGCTAATACTGTCAGAGGAAAACCCCTTATGAATTAACGCTGAAGAAGGATTATCTAAATTCCATTCATTCTCAGGTGAATTTTATGAATTTATATTAAAGGAACCAGAGTATATTGTGAATGTTTGGTGGGGATAATTTTGTAATCAAACAATTGTTTGAGTAAATAAATCATGGGTTTCCACGGGGGGAGAGGGGGGGGGGCTGGTAATGGGACAAGTTGCACCATCAGAATTATTCTTTGGGGAAAAGGGGGGGGGGGACTTTCAGCCAAAAAATTATTTAAAAAGAAACTTCAATATTGTCATAAATATTTTTTCGTACCTAGAATACCTCTGAAATTGTTTAAGAGGCATTTTAGTGTTTCATGCTATGACAACACTTACACTATTAACTTAGAATGGGAAATTTATTCCATAATTAAATGTCAGCATTTCCTCAACTTACCATACTGTATCATACATACCTGTCTCAAGTTGCTCAGCGTACAGGACGATGGGCCGTTTAAAGATGGTAAAGAACATTTTAATAAGCAGCTTAGGGGACGATTGGTTTCCAAGCTTATTGATACTATCATTTGGGAATTACATTCTCAAGAAAATTACAAATGAAGAAACTGTCGAAATGTTTGCCCCACCAAGTACACAGAGACAAAAGATTCTTCTGTTAAAACCTCATAAATAGTACCTAAATCCCTGTGCTTAAAGAATATATTTGCTGATCATACCGTAGAATTTTTTCAACCTAGAGTATTCAAATGTTTTCTCTTCCCTCCGCATAAGATAATTTTTTTACTCTTAAATAATATAGTTTCTAAGGTTTTATGTCTACTTACACAATATTACGATATTACTCATATATAAGATTTTACACATTAAATTTGTTTTTTCAATATCTGATTATTGATTTATTGATTATTGATGTCTTCAATATCTTTTAGTCAATTCTTTCATTCACTTAAATTTTTGAGTTTTTATGAATGTAAAAAACTATTTTTATACAACAAGGTAAGGTAAAATATTTGTTTTAGTTTAATGAAATTTTTCAAAATAATTGTTTTTACAATATTATAGTTATTTTCATTCGCAAAGTGTTGGTAATATCATTTTTATACATGCAATTGCTCTGGTAAAATTAAACTGGTCATTTTTTTAGCTGTTATTATTTCATTTATTTCATACAAAGAGCTCTATAACTGGATTTACATGGGTGACCTGGTGGTCCAGGGGTAGGGTGTCAGACTTCTGTGCTGGGGTTCAATCCTCGGTCCCGGCACAGATTTATCTGAATACCAAACCCTTCCTTCACCTCTGACAAGACATCTTGTGAATGTGGGGAATGCCAGGCCACCACCGTGGTTCGGATTCCACGTTAAACTGTAGGTCCTCCATTTCATCTCACAATCACCCTACCATTACACATTAGCGTAAGTGCGTATAAGCCGAACGGGTAGTAAGACGCGGTGCTAATAGTAATAATAATAATAATAATAATAATAATAATAATAATAATAACTGGATTTACAAAATACGTAGTGTAGGCCTTTATGTGGGCTCAGTCGGAAATTTGAGATTCCGATAAAGGTTGTGTGGTTAATTGGATTTTGGGGGAGGGCGTGGAGAAAATGTTGATGGGGGATTTGTGCCATTGGGCTTTAAGGGGATGGGTACCCCTGAAATAAACACTTTAATTTTAGGAGAGGGTTTAAAAGTTTTTAGATTTCACTTTTAAAGGTTCTACAGAACATCGGAGACAATATTGGAGATTCCTCAATATGGCTGTCAGTGGATGAAACAACAGACTCTTGTGAAAGATATGTGGCGAAAGTTGTCTTAGGAAAACTACATCCTAGTAAAGCTGGAGTTTCCCACCTTCTCATCTCAAGGGTTTTGGACAGGACAAATCATTCTACCATCGCAAGAGTTGGTAGTGAGGTTTTACGCAAATATGTGGAAATCCAAAACGGCATCATCCTCAGGTCTGATGAGAAAGAAAGAACATATCGAATGAAATTTATGGTTAAGACACTTTCTTTCTCATCAGACCTGAGGATTAGGCCGCTGATGCATTGAAACATGTCGTCAAAATAAGTGTGCAGTTCTTGCAGCCAGAAATCATGGAACAGCAAACTACAGCTAAGAAATAAATTCAATTTTTACTTTTCAAATTTATTAACTTTTTTCTGTCAATTCTCAAGAGTAATACATTAATATTCAATGTATGCATGGTCACATCATCCTTTGATTTTATCAACTTAGTTTTAAGTGTAATTATGACTCAAATGCATATTTTAAAATGTACAGTACCTAATTTTTAGATGTGTGTTACAATATCAACATATTCATAATTTAAATGTATCATAAATTGTAATTAATATTACCAATCTTTTACAAATATCATTTAAATATTGTGCATATACTCATATAATATATTTATAATACATATTTATGTTTCTTTCACGTCAATCTAGTACAACTTGTCAAACTTAAATTCACTTAAAATTGAATTTTATTTTTCTAAATACGACATTGAGGCCAAAACTTAAAAGGTAACTGAAAATAATTTAATTTCCACTTACTATATATTACATGGAAATTAAATTATTTACGGTTACATATATATATATACACCTGTAACTTACATATTTAAAATGCTAAAAAAGCATGTATAAAGTAATGGATCATATAGAATCCCAATTAGGTTAAAGGTTAGATAAAGGAACATATTTAATAGCGTTACCACTAAGATAAAGGGCTAAGTATGTATACGAGCGTTCATTATATCACCGACTTTAACTAATTTAGGAACACGAGACTAAGAAGTGAAAAGAGAGAGAATAGTTAACGAATGTTCGCCGGAGATAGGATGAAACCCCACTTCCAGTCCTTCAGAAGGAATTAGAAACCTTGACTTCAGACTCAGTGGCGGTGAGTAAACTCTCTAAGTTAGCTAACAAACAACACTGCGGAGAAAACGACTTGAAGTCATCATCCTGTTCTACTTTCCCTAACTTGCCGGGTGGAAACCTCCTCTACCACCGGTTGTCGGCTCAAGTGAGCACACGAGCCAGGTTTTTCTTTTTTTGTTGTTTTTAGTACGGTGTCCTAATGCTCGCTAAGGTTATACGCATTCGTACCAATTACTGTACGAAGGTGAATTAGGGATGGGGAAGGTTGAGCTTAGAGGAAGTTTTCCCGCAGTTGCTTGGCATTAGAGTGGAAAACCATCCCTCAGTACACCCGACCAAAATTCTAAACCCGATCTCCCTGCCATCGGTAGTCTAGTAAATTGCGAGAATGACACCTTAGACCATGCCTCCACTGAAGCAGGCTATGAGCCTTGATGATATACCATACACATTGGAAACTCCTTTTTTAATCAAGTAGAGAAACCCGTACTGAAAACATTATGGAAATGCCTTTATAATAGCCAGATTATTATTACTATTATTATTAGCACCGCGTCTTACTACCCGTTTGGGTTGTACACACATACACTAATGTGTAATGGTAGAGTGATTGTGAGATGAAATGGAGGACCTACAGTTTAACTGTGGAATCCGAACCACGGTGGAGGCCTGGCATTCCCCACATTCACAAGATGTCTTGTCAGAGGTGAAGGAAGCGTTTGGTAATCAGCTTAATCTGTGCCGGGACCGAGGATTGAACCCCGGACCCCAGCACAGAAGTCCGACACCTTACCCCTAGACCACCAGGTCACCTTAATAGCCAGATAATTAGGTTAGTAGAGCAATTTGTACTGAAACAATGAGGACAGCTATCACTAAATATTCAGCAAAGTAGCTGCTGTGAAATATACATTCACGCGGTCATTGTTTTCATCCTTGTTTTGAGAATAGTTACTGTCACAGACATAAACCACATTACCCTTGGAAAAGGGTTGTGTGTACAAGTCTAATGTATATAATAAATATTTTAAATTATGAATGTATTTAAAAAAATATATCCAAAACAAATTGCATCCCCAAAATTATTTTAAAAAAACTAAGCTATTTTATTTTTAATTGGTTTTCATTGGCTCCGAAATTCCTTTGGAAAATGGGAAAGGAGAGAAGGGCTTCCACTGAGAAGGAGCCCCCACAAAAAAATAAATTCTGGATTACTCTAGACGTTATTCGAAGGGGGTTTAATCCCTAAGTTTATCGCCTTTTTTTCTATGGATTTTTTCACCATAATGTACTTTACAATAAGAACAGGCAGGAGGGATGGAATAAAAAAATCATATACAAACTTTCATTTTTCGGTCAACACTAAATACGTGTTAAATTATTATTGAATCGGTATTGACACTAATTATTTACCAAAGGAACTGTATATCCGAAAATCACATGACATGTGTGAATCTATTAAAGTAGTTATAAAAAGTAAGGTTCAGACCTTTCATTCCCATAATAAATAACAGAATTGTATGGCTATTTACAATTATTGTAATATAAAACTCAATTTAGGTGTGAACCATATTATTTTAAATTAACAAACAACTTCTTAAAATAATTTCCAGACGTCTGCAATGCGTCTCGGCGTCCCGGTACGTGGGATAGGTAAGTGGTTTTGCAGTTTTCATAACAAACAATTTTTTTCGTCAAAATAAATCAAATATTGCTACAGTAGAAACATAAAATTGTGTTTTCTACACATAATAAAAGTCAACATAATTTTTTTAAATATTTGTCGTGATGAGAAACTTTTTAAATGAAAAGAAAAAGTTCTCATCACATTACAGGACACCCTTGAAATATATTCAATAACTTTTGGTATCCCTATGTGATTAAAATTAAACTTTATATTTCATATTTTATCTATTCTGTGGAAAAAAAAACCCTATAAAAACATATAAAATAATGCCCTTTACTTGCAGTCCTACCATTCCTTCTTAAGAAGACTAGATGGGTAAAATACTTACGAAATTGCATTTTAAAAATGGTACATTAATTGATTCTTTTTTTTAGATTTTCAGTAGAAATAAATTTAAAAATATTGTGTTAAATATAAGTTTCAATGTAAAAATTGAACATGGGAAGACCTGCTTCTGTTGCCGCATGGTCCAAGACGTATGTTGACTAGGCTACCGATAACAGGGAGATCAGGGTTCGAAACTAGGTCACATGTATTAAGGTTGTTTCTGAAATTGTTTTCCACTCTCCCTCTAAGTAAATGTGGGCACACGTTCACTATATCCAACCCTCCTCGTTAGCATAATTAGTGCATATGCGTACAAACTGAATAAATGGTAAGATGCGTTGCTAAAAAAAACATTGGAAGTATGATAGTTTTCTCCCCTCCCCTACTGTGGATAGCTGCGGATAGAAGGGTTAGCCCCCACCCCTTTCCACCACTTGGTGATTTCGGTACTTGTGACTCTTGCGAATCTAAGAAGAAAACTAGTTACTCAAAATTATCTTTGCCGGATGTTTTGCTCGGGGGGTACTTGATCTCGGTATATGTGTTTCGTCAACCACAATTCTCTGAAATTATGCATGCCTCTCCGCAAAGTTTTGGAAATTGGCGGTAGATAAGGTAAAAAATGTGATCTCAACAACTCCATCAAGTCTTTTCGATGAGAATACTTACAATAATTTCGAGTAGAAATAAATCCCCTAAAACAAAATGTATTTTGAATCGATCCCTGTGGTGGTTATTTTTCAATCCCCTTTTCCACGCAAATGACGGTATATTTTCTAAATTTAACCTTCATCTTGGGTTTTGAGTAAAGATAAGGGTATTTGAAAGAGAGGTCACTGGGACAATTATCTTTTAAGTGTCGTGAAATGATTGTCGAGGATACGTTTTCATTCACTATCTTCACACAGAAACTCATATATTATCAAAATTAACAGTGTATAGGCTACGTAGCTGGGACGAATACAAATATATTATGAGAAATTAAATTCGAATTATTATTAAGCTAATATCTAAACCAAAGACTGGGGCAGTAAATGAAAAAGATCGAAACGTTACACAAGATCCAAAACACATTTTGTTGCCGTTTCTTTCCTTATGAATGAACGCGATGTTTCAATGGGGTCTTTCTGTTTAAATATATTCTGATATTGAATATCCGATGTACAATGAATAGACTTCTTGCTGTCGTATCCATGTTTACTGCACGCCACAGACAGATATTTATTTACACAAAGCTTTCTTTTAAAATTTACAGGAACTTCCCCTACATAATAATATGGAGGTTTGAATGAGTTGATGATGTACAAAACAAGATTTATTTAAATTGGATCATAAATAAATATATTAGCAAAACTTTGGTACCTAAAATATGTAGATCACTTAGCTATATGTGTAAGAGCTGATGTAAATTGGATTATAGCAAATTATTTTGCAACGAGAAAGAAAAACTGAAAATATATACTTGAGTAACGTTGATAACGTTTATAATTTGCAGTTTTTTTTTCACCTCTATCATTTTACTCGGAAATACATATTAATGTAGTTGAATTTAGACTGCATCTGCTCATCTAAAGCCTCGTCGAGTGTGTCCGTATAGTATGTACACGATGGAGTATTGAACCTCATTACACGTCTCTCAGTATGGATATGTGAGCAACGTCTGGGGCTAGCAAGTGCTGACTGCATCGCTAATGAACTAGTAATAACAAAGCATGTCACAGATAATAAACACTTCGTGCAGTTAACTCGCTCCTGGCGCCAATTCCGGGCACATCTCAAAACCACAAGCCACGACACTTTGAATGAACCTCTCTTATTATATCCAGTCGAATTTGGTGGAAAAGACTAAAAGGGTGAAATTAAAGACTCCCTGGTGTCACCTTCATCGAATATATCATGGGTTCCCAAACTTATAAAGTGGAGGTCCGCATTAGGATGTTGCAGATAAACACGTGGCCATAATTAACATTAATAGATGTGAGTCTATGTTCTCAAAGGAACAACAACAATTAGATAATTTATGTAAGAGTTTTACGTTGGGAGAAATTGGAACACATTATGGAGGTATATATATGTATATATATGTATATGTATATATGTATATATGTATATATGTATATATATGTATATATGTGTATATATATATATGTATATATATTGTATGTATGTATTGTATGTATGTATTGTATGTATGTATTGTATGTATGTATTGTATGTATTGTATGTATGTATGGTATGTATGTATTGTATGTATGTATTGTATGTATGTATGGTATGTATGTATGTATTGTATGTATTGTATGTATGTATTGTATGTATGTATTGTATGTATTGTATGTATGTATGTATGTATTGTATGTATTGTTATGTATGTATGTATGTATGTATGTATGTATGTATGTATGTATGTATGTATGTATGTATGTATGTATATATGTATGTATGTACGTATGTATGCATTCATGTAGGTAGTTATTTTGTGTATTACATATAAGAGCACCATCATTTCGGCACTTATCGTTACAATTACGTTTTCCCTAGTTTTGTATTAATTTTTACCAAAGAAATCGCGGGCCGGACAAACCCATTCACAAATCGGGCCCATTGCCATTAGTTTGGGCACCCCTGGACTATAATATCGGGTCATAACAAATTCATTTTGAGAGAAGAGACATTTAGGAGCGTCCATCTGGTGAGAAACGCTACTATATTTCAAACCCAGGTTATTTGTGATCTAATCCTTTTTTATTTCTCCTTCAAGTCCAAATTAGTGCTACTGCAAATTATATTCATATGCTTGTTCCAAACACTGGATATTTCTATTCGAGTTAATTTTATCATATTTACAAATCCTAAGTTTTTATTCTAGTCTTAGAAGACTTGGTTATCTCTTAAGGCAGCTACTTTGGTCAGCGAGAAAATATAAATCGCTGTCAGGCCACACGGCTTAAAATAGAATGGTCTGAGACTTTTTTGGGACTACTTCTCAATTCCGTCTAACCTTATACTCACTTTCACACTTCACATACATCCACCCTTTGTCATTTCAATAAGAAAAAGAGTAAAGCTAACTACGAAACTTCTTGTCTCAAAGGTAAAGAGGAAAGCTCGCTGCTAGTTTGCAAATATCTTAAAATTGTATGTTGTGAGCCTATTAAAAAAATCTGTGTTAATTTGGTGGAAGGCTAAATCTAAAGATCTTTTTCATCGACCCTAGTCTCGTATCTTCACAAATATGCTAAAATATTATTTGAAAATGAGCTAATGTTACAATTTCACACATTTTTACTTTCTCGTTATCTTACAGGTAAAGTATTGTGTTCATAAAAAAAAATTGAACTCGATATTTTGATTAATCTTGACGTTTCATGACACCCCAAATCCGAAAAAGTAGTTTTTGGATTTCCGTCTGTCTGTACCTCCATCTAGAGCCTAAACAATTTTACCGATCAAGCTAAAACTTGGTATATAGAGTTTTCATAAGGTTGCCCCGAGGGGTTTTTGGAATTGTATATCTAACCCTAAAATTAAGGGTAGTTTACTAAAGGCCAAAAAGAGAAAAAAGTTGTTTTTTCTCAAAACCGGCTCTAACTATTTTGATTAAATTGCATTTCTAAACATTTATAAATATTATAAATAAAATGGCTACTCTCAATATTTCGCAAAATGACTTTAAGGGCTCCGGTCTGATGCCAAATTATCTTTTTTTATCATGTTTGTTTATTGTTTGTAAGGATTATTTATTATTGTTAAACATATATATATATATATATATATATATATATATAAACATGAATAAAAACACGTAGAAACATGGAGGACAAACAGTTGACACCAGCCCCGAGGGGCTCTCGACAACACACACGACATAGAAACATATAACAAAACTTCACACAGAACAACAATGACGTCCTGGCGGGCTGAATAAGGCTCTCAGTAGGTTAGTTTTTTTTATCATATCTCTGAAACTATTTGAGATATAAAATTACCTATCATCACAAATATGCAGATATATTTATAATAAAAATATTTATTCGAAGCATAATTTTATAAAGCCAATAACTTTCAAGGCACCCAATGAACCAACATAATAATATTGCCTAACGCCTGTAAACTAGACTGTATTGGCTCGAGCACGCGTGCTTGGAAAATAGAACCAGTATTATCTTTCAAGCGCACGCGCTCAGTCGCTCGCTCGCGCCAGTCTGGCCACCTCTCATTACAACCAATGTGTTCTATCTTATATTTTAGTCGCTGACGCACTTGCTCATCCAGTCTGGCCGTGCCTTAAGGCTGGATGAACAGGTTTCGAATCCCTGTCTGATTGTAGTTTTTCTTAATTCTTCTAAGCTCCAACGTTGTATGCGTCACAATTAATTGCCTAGGCGGAAACTAATATAATCTTATTCTAATATTTTACAATAATTTATTATCTAGCCATTAAATTAACTCTCTTAACTAGATGGAAATGTTTTCCAAAATTACTATATTTACTTGTCCCTTGTTTGTAGCTGTAAACTGCGAAACTGTAAAACTAATCCACAGTCAAATCAAGAATAACAGATTGTGTCGTTCGCTTATCATTCTTTGCCTTCCATATCGTGTTTGTGTCACGTGGTAATCGTGTGGCCCTACCAAACACGTGTGTCGTCTCATTTGTTAAGGCCATTTGTACAGGGTTTTTTTCGCTCTCCAAAAGACTTTTCTTATCTAAAATGTTACATACAATAAATATATTTTTATGGATTTTTATTAGCGAATTATGAGGGTAAGACACTTCAATTTTTACATTTCCCCAAACTATTTTAAAGCCACACTTTTTGAAATAAAAATCTGGATATTGAAATTTAGTATCTTTAATGCATAGTTACTTGATGAATCTGGGATTTTACCGTAATCAGAAGCATATTCTATATACATATGCTTAAAGTACCTTAAAAATCAACACAATTCTACAATTGTTTATTGATACTAATTCATCTATAAATATTAAATATTAGTATTCATACAATTTATAGATGTGTATACTTAAGACTACAACACATATTTCGACCTAAATATGCAACGTTTTACTAAATAGCTTGATTTCCATATGACATAAACATTTGCACTGAAATTCCAGTTGGCTCACGAAATCAAAACTTTCTAGAGAAGTGTAGCTCAGTTGACAAGAACGGGTGATCACCCGCTTCAACAGTTCGCACAACACACAGTGGTTACTCCAGCTGCAATATAACATAAACCCAAGTAATCTGCAGTCCATGCGAGTTTTCTGTTAGAACCATCATTCACAAAATAGTTAACCTCATATTTTAGTGATATTGATCTTTATACCACTGCTGGGTTTTTTTCATTGTTGAAACATGTTGTAATTTTTAGATTTGTGTTTTATTTGTGATCACTGTTAACTGTAAAGAAACAATATATATATATATATACACCATTGTTTAATATATATTTAAACATTGGTTCCTTCCATTAACATCTGGAAAACGTCAAGCTTCAAAATTATAAATGAGCATAATGCATTATATAGGCCGATAGGATTTATGTTTACTTTTTATGTTAGGGGTTTCCAGAATCAGTAACACAGAATATACAATTTAATAAACAATAAATGGCTGTAAGCGATCGCCCAAGGTTTCTACACATCGCATATCAAGAATGATGAAATAAATACTTAACACTTGAAAGCACTTTTTACGGCCATTTTATAAAGAATATTTTTCATGAAATAAAAAATTAATAATTTAGGCAGTTTGTAGTGTTTCTATTTCATAGCTATTTAAACTAGTTTAGTCATTATTATTATTACAGAAAAAAGCATTATTTTATATAACTTAAACTGGCAAAACTTATTACTCTGAATATATTACTATGCATATGGAAAAAATAGTTTCACTATTTTCAATTTAGTGAAATCTGCAATTATTATCTTCAATTAAATTATTTATTTTTATATGTAATTTATAGTTTAATGTATTATTATTATTATTATTATTATTATTATTATTATTATTATTATTATTATTATAACCCGCGTCTTACTACCCGTTCGGGTTATACGCACTTACGCTAATGTGTAATGGTAGGATGATTGTGAGATGAAATGGAAGACCTACAGTTTAACGTGGAATCCGAACCACGGTGGAGGCCTGGCATTACACACATTCACAAGTTGTGATTAATACACGTCTTTTCAGAGGTGAAAGAAGGGTTTGGAAATCAGATAAAACTGTGGCGGGACCGAGGATTGAACTATTAATTTAGTGGCCTATTGAAAATATGCTTGATAAGAAATGTATTTTTTATCGCCTTAAAAATGTTGTGAATACAAGAATCTACGTTTAAGCTGGTAATTTTTCCAGAATTTGATATGGCTTAAATTTTGGAAACTATTGTATTTGAATATTTGGAATGTCTCTGTTGATCCCACATATAAGGGTATCATCAGGTCAAGTTTCAGTTTGTAGTTTCTATAGAAGTAGTCATTGAGGAATCCTGTTGGGCACCTAAAAAATATAGGAAGGTATAGTGTTTATTATTTATGTGTTTCGAACTCACTTAGAGAGTAATTTTAGACCCAAGTATGATAATATACTAGTAATTGATGTTTGCATTTGCAAGTGTGTGAGCACTTTGAATTTACTTCAAATGAAAAACCGCTAACAACAGTTTTTCTAACAATTTTTACTGTCTCGCTATCTTACAGGTAGAGAAAGTATTGCGATAGTCTAAGAAATTGAATTCTAGATTTTGATGATTCTCGACGTTTCGTGACTCCCCTAATCCGAAAAAGTGATTTTTTAATTTCCGTTTGTCATTCTGTCTATAGACTAAAACCTAAACTAATTTACCAATCGAGTTAAAACTTGGTATCTAGTTTTTTTTTACCAGCCTCCCTAAGACGCAGGAGAACCAACTTGTAATGTTCAATATGTTTTCTTCTAAAGATTGACTATAAATACAAATTTTGTCTAAATAATTGAATACAAATTTGAATTTGAAGTTGGACAAAATATGGCCTAACACTCGACTAAGTGCCTCTCTAACACAACTGATCCCAAGGGGAACTCTATTGTACTCATAGCATCCCCAAGGGGTATCAAAGGCCGTATATTGCTTGGAATCCTCAGTAAGAATAGACCTTTCAAATTATAGACCTTCGCATCCCCTAAATGTTGAAAGGCACTTTCAACAGTGGGCCTTGAGTATGGGTCGAAAACCATCTGTTTATTCATTTTACGATAGTCAACAATCAACCAATGTGCCCCACTTTTCCTAGGGATAATAAATGTTGGACTAACATATGCATATAGATGGCCTAATCACTTTTTTATTGCGTAGGTCTTGCACTAGATCTCTAAATGCTTGTAATTTTGGCGGTGAGCAAGAATAAGGAGGCGATATAACTGGATGGAAATCAGAAAGAGATATCTGGTAAGAGAGGATATCACATTTACCCCAATTAGTGGTTATGGTGTCTGAAAAACTATTAATGGTTGCACTAAGTTTAACGGGTGGTTTGCTAATCAAAAAGGTATCCTTCTCTACCACTTTCTCAAATTTAACTTTAGCAGAGGGGTTAAGTTTGAAATAGATATGATTTCTACTTAAATCAATTTTAGTTTGAGTCCTTGCTAGAAAATCGATGCCTAGTATAATATCGTAAGGTAAGTTGGTGACTACAGAAAATGAATGCTTCCAAAAGAAACCTCTAACTTTAATTGAACAATAAACATTTTTATCTACAAGAGACGTTCCATTTGCAATAGCAAGGAGTTTGGGTTGACAGAAGTTATCAGCAAAAGAATGCAAGTGTGGTGCACTATTCAGAAAATTGGAATTAATAAAGGATGGATTTTCTCCAGTTTCTATTAAAGTGAAACAGGTAATATACTTAATTGAAACTTTAATAGTGTATTCAGAAACACATGGTAAGATATTGCGTTGTCCGGCAAAGCCATGTCTATATCGACAAAATACTAGTTTTTTTGCTCTACATTGACTTCTATAGTGCCTCATGGGGGTTTGGTGGTTTGAGAGTTTACTATAACTATAATAATCATTATTTTGGGTGCTAGGACTAGATCAATTAATCATGGTTGGTGGTGAGTTCATAACTAACTCCTGTTCCGCTAACATGGAACTTTCAATTTGAGATGCTAATAAATGCAATGCCACCATAAAGGATTGCTGAGAAATGAAAACAAAATGGCGTAGTGCTAAGGGAGATACATTTTCCAAAATAGTTGTTTTTATTTCTCTTTCCTCTAAATTGAGTTCAAGTACTTTGGCTGCTTCAGAGACTGGCAGGATAAAGTTACGCAAGGAATCGTTTGATTTTTGAAATATGTTTACAAATTGGGTTTTCAAACTAGCTTTAGCTTTTGGTAGGACCAAAACACTCATTATTTTATGCCTACAATTCCCCCAAGAAATATTTTGACTTAGACACTTTACCAAGAGCTGTGTTAATTAACCACTAGTTTTACTAATATACAATGTAAGAAATTCAATTTCATTCTCTGAATTCAACTCACAAAAATTTACTGATTTATAATAGAAATGTAAAATGTTTTGACTGTCACGAAGGGGTATATTTTATAAAAACCTTAATAACACTCTAGATTTAGTATTATCGGTAATAGTATATGATGGTGCTTGTGAAATGTTTACATTATTTGATTGGTCAGCAACAGGTAAATTTTCCAACTATATATTTAATTCCGCTAGTGTTTGGTTAATTTTAGAAATTTGTTCGACTATAGGGGGGTTGCTGGCAATCCGGGAAGTCAACGGCTATGACTTTAGAAAGTTTAAAGTGACTCGCAGCTCACTTACCTCAGTATCGTCAGCTACTACTCAACCTCTCTCTAATAGCTGCAACAAGTTCAACTTGGGACTGAAGGTCTACCTCAGGTGTGTCTTCATTTGTTGCTAGGCTTGCATCAGGGTCAATAGGATTTCTGTCGGCCATGGTGTATCAAAGTTTTGTTACATGAAAAAATAAAGATAATGTTATAAACGTGGTTATAATCAAAGAAATAATTTATGAACAATACATTAAATGAGGTCAGTTTGTAAACATTGAACTATTTGAAGTTTGTGCGAGAGGCGCACGATGAATGCGCTGACTGAGGGTCACTCAGATTTGATGCGTGGAATGAAAGGGAGGTGGGTTGAGAGGGCACGTCTTTTATCTGCATTAGGACAAATAAGTTTCTTCAAATTAAAAAGTTCAATAGAATTACATGCGTTTTATATTGATGTTAGTACAAACAGTCCATTGTTATTAAAGATAACTTTATTCAATTATCATAGTCATATACTTCCCGATAGGCAGGAATAGAAATAATCTCCTAGCTGACTAGGAACTAACAGAAGTAAGATTGAACATATAGTTTAGTTTAGTAACCCTAAAAATAAGGATCAACTCTCATTCTCCTACTAAGGATCGTCTGCCTCAACATAGCGGCAGTCAAAGATAGGGAACAAATAATAATATAAGGCTAAGCCACAATGCATGAAGACAATCAAGCCTAGCTAATCCCAGACTAAGACATACAAGGTCTATTGATGAATAATAGTGAAATTATAGTGAATGAAAGCAAGGGGTATTTAATACTAGTTTTATAGAGTTACTATGTGGATTGATATACAATCAGCTAGATAGCGTGAGTTAACTCCCTGGAGAGTTACGAGACCCTAAGGTTAATTTCCTTGAAGAGGAACCAGCATTTTACAAATAGTACATGGCGAGAAATCAGGCGTCTACATGGTTAACATACTATAGCCAGTCAATCCCTAATAAGTACTGCCTGGACATTCAATAGTATAGTTATACTTCAACACAATCTTGGGCACTCAAAAATTAGAGCAAACAATATATGTATCAACTTATACAAACGGCGCCTGAAGAGGGCCGGAAACTAAGCACTATCCCCGTGGGCCACTCTATGAACTTGTGGCGCTCCCACAGGTTGCGAACCTTAAATAAAGTACATTAAAAGAAACAGTATTGACTGCTGTCACTGACCTAATTAGGTAACTGAACAAAGCGTTAGATAACCTGATTTCTGCCATTAAGTGATCCTGAACATGGTCATAACGTTTAGGGAATCATTATTATTCCATAATGTATGAATATATGTCTTAAGGGCTTATAAAAAGTAGTCAGACACTCTGACATAGTAAATAAAGTCGTATTGAGCTAAAAAGATAGAGCATTAAACCCTTGATTCTAAGCTACGCCATATGGGCATAGGAAAACATGTCATAATTTTGACAAACAACTTTATGTCTTATGGACATAGAAAAAGAGCGTTAAGACTAACATTCAAAACTACGCCATATGGGCATAGGAAAACATGTCATAATTTTGACCAACAGCTCTATGTCTTATGGACATAAAAAAAGAGCGTTAAGACTAACATTCAAAACTATGCCTTATGGGCATAGAAAATCGAGTCAGACATCCTGACACACAAAATTATGTCTGATGGACATAGAAAATAAAGTCAGACGCTCCGATACAAAAAACTATGTCTGATGGACATAGTTAAAGAGGTGTTACAATTCTAAGCCAGATTTTAACTTTAGAATACTTAAAGTCTCCGATGAGGCTTCATCTGCGAAGAGGTGGAGAGACCGACGCCTGACACATCGTAGTCACCAGTAGTTTCTTCGGTGATGTAAATTTACGTCCTAGTTCTTTATTCGTCGAATTGACTAAATATTATATATATATATATATATATATATA